>JADDOH010005641.1:0-24069 GCA_016648135.1 Agrypnia vestita
CATTTTAGAATTTTGTTGGATATTGTGTCTGGGCCGGGGGCTTTCTTGGGGTGAAGCGAAACTATCGTTTTTTGGATCTCTTTGGGAGTAGTGAATCTTATAGGGGGACCAGATGGTGGCTGGACTTTTATGGACTGGACACGTGTGTCGACTGTTTCGACGAAGGAGGAGTCACCTTTGATCGGGTTGGGGGTGAATTGCTCTTCAAGGCTGTCTGCGAAGGTCTCTGCCCTCTCTGCAGTGGAATATACTATTCCGTTTGGGCCCTGAAGAGGCGTTACACGCAGTTTTGGCTTTCGGAGGGATTTTGACACTTTCCAGAAGGCGTTTCTGTCATCTTCTAGACTGGAAAGGAAGTTGTACCAGCGGTCGTTGCGGAGGGTGGAGAGGGAGTCCTTTATTTTTCTTACTAATTTATTCATCTGGATTCGGTCTGCTGGGTCACCGTAGCGTTGCCAGTCTTTTCGAATGCGGTTTTATTTCCCTAATAAGATTCTTTATCTTTTCGGGAAGATCGGGGTGATGGGAATCGATGTTCACTACTTTGGTGGCTTTCTGTATGGATTTGTTGATGGAGTTGCTGAATTCTTCGACGGCAGTGTCAAGACTGGCTGCGTCGGGAATGCTGGTGGGTACCTTTATATTTTTATCTAGGATGGCTGGGAGTTTGAGCCAGGCGATCTTGTTGGTTGTGGGGTTTAGAGGGTTTGCTGGTATACTACCATCAGTGATTGTGAGGAGGACAGGGTTGTGGTCAGAGGATAGTTCTTTGACTACCTGAAGTGAATAGACGTTGGAGAAGTTTTTTGTGATGATTATATCTATCACGTCGGGGCGGCCGCGTTTGGAGAAGAGTGTGGGTGAATCGGGTGCGTCTATTGATATCGGGTTTTTTGGGCATATTTGTGGAGTTGACCACCTTTGTGGTTATTGAATTGACTATGCCAGGTGTGCTGCTTGGCATTTAGATCGCCGGCGACGATGGTTGGGATATTTTCTTTTAGGAGTTCGTCTAGTTCTGTGTCGACTAGGCGTTTGCCTGGGGGGAGGTAAGTCGAGATTAGCTTTATCGGCCCAGAGCAGTTGGTGTTGATAACCAGAGCCGTTGTCTCTAGGTTATCGGAAGGAGGGGTGGATGAGAGGCAGTGGTCAATGGAGTATTTGACCAGAATGGCGGTGCCACCGCCTTTGCATCTGAGACGATCGTTCCTGTAAGTAATATAATTTAGGATGAAGAGGTTCCTGCTGGGCTTGAGCCAGGTTTCGTTAATTAAGATGATGTCAAGGTTGTACTTGGTAAGGAAGGAGGTGACTTCGCCTACGTAGTCTTGGACTTTGCCATCGGCGTTCCAGTACGCCGCTTGGAGATTGGAAGGTTGGTAAGTTTTCCTAGCCACAGCGCGAGAGTACTTTATCAACTTTAGCCGTCATGCTGGCTAAAGTTGATAAAATACTCTCGCAGTGCAGCGTGTTGCATGAAATTTTTTAATTCTACAGCGGCTTCGCGCAGAATTGTCGGGTCTTGGGTGGCTGGGGTGGGGGGTTGTGGGGGGAAGGTTGGTGGGTGTCATGTTGTTGGGGGTGGGGGTGGGGGGGGTAGCCTGACGGAAGTGAATAGTAGTGCGGGGGGCATGGAATGAAGTTCGCGAGTTCGCGAACGCTGGGACTGGCCAGCTTGAATTGGTGGGGCGTGTGGTATCACAGGCCATAAGGGGGGGGGGGAGTTGTACCGCTTCGCTGTAGCTGCGACGAGAAGTCGAGCGGTGTCTGGGGGGAGGACGGTTTTGGATGCGTTTGGCTAGGTGGGCCGGGCAGCCGCGATAGTTAGCGGTGTGGTCCCCGTCGCATAGGGCACACTTGGCTGGCGTGTCTCTAGGTTTAGAACACTCCTGCACATTTGACGCATCGGGGTTTCCCGAAGCAGCAGGAGGAGCTATGCCCGTGATTAAGGCATTTGAAACACTGTCCTTGTCTTGCGCGGGAGCGCAAGCGCTCGACAAAAACCCTGAGGTGGAGCACCGACTTTAGTTCAGTGAATATTTTCTTCCCCTCGTCGTTTCTATTTAGGGAGACTAGCACGAGGGGGATGGCAGATCTGCCGGGACCTTTCTTCATCCGATGTACTGTTATAACTGGTAATCTTTGGACAGGGCATCGGCGACGTCCTGCGCCTCGATAGTTTCAGGGATTCCCCTGATGACTACTTTTAGAGGCTTCTCTTCTGGAAGCCTGAAGGAGTGATGTTCAATTTTCCAATCTGCTAGCATCTTTGTTAGCTTATGGAAGTCGTTGGGTGTCTTTACTTGCAGATAAATGTATTGGCCCTTGTTTCGGGCAATATAGTCTATCCCTCTGTCTTCGAGGGTGGCCATGACGCTGGCGGGATTCTTTTGGGATTATAAGCCGCTTCGGGTTGGGACTGCCGTGGTGTTGGGGTAAGCGGCGGGCTGACTTGGGTGCGGGGGGGAGGGGGGGGTAGGTGGCTCTCTGCTGGCTGTCAGAAGCGGCGCGCGTTTGGTGGGGGGTGAGGAGGTTGACTCCTGGGTAGGGGTGGGTGGCCCGGAGGAGCGGGCTGGAATCGGGGAAGCACGTGCTCGTTTTCGACTGGAGGGTTTGCCATCCGGAGTCTGGCTGGGTAGAAGAGGTGGGGGTCACTGCCCGGTTGATAGAGTGGACGATTTCACTAATGGAAAATAGTGATCCGTCGTTGGATTGCTCATCTGTCGGTGAGCGGGCCATGGATGGGCTGCGTGAGCGCTGCGGGGCATCGGGGGACTGCGGTGCGAGCATACTAAAATCAATGGTCGTGCCTCTGCGACAAAGATCATTCAGAAGGGAGCAGAGGTGCTGGGCCTCTTCGTTATTGTAAGGGCGGTTTATACGGTTGATCATGAATTCATAGATGTCATGTTCGAAATCCTGGGTGGGGTGGCGTTGTGAGTAGATCGTCGTGGTGGGGGGGGGGCTATGCGAGTGGGTAGACATGGTGAAGGCGGTTGGGAAGTGTATAAGATAGGAGTAAGGTAAATAAATAAATAATTAGGTAAATAAATAAGAATAAAGAAGTAATAAAATAAGAGTAAAGAAATAAATTTAATGAGAAGTATAGATGTGAGGAGTATAAATGGTGTGTAATATATAATTTATAAATACTATATGAATAATGTTCAAATGAGAATTAAATAGTCAGATAAGAGTAAGGTAGTAATAATGTAAGATAAAAGTATAGTGTAGATGAGTTATTTTCACTAGACTATCATTAAATACGTCAGCCATATCACCAACTCATTTAGATAACTAAATGAGTTGACGAGTTCCCAGACTATTTATGACTTGTGTCTTATAAGTGTGCATGGTGATTTTGTTGTATTATAACTTAAGGTTTTAATTCATATTTTAGTATTCTTATTACTTTTGCACTTTACTGTTATTTATACATAATTTTCGACTCTATCTCCATCTCTTCTATTAAGTACAAAATAAATATTTTCATGCTTGTCATGGAGAATCTTTCATTTCAATTCAGAAAATTTTCGCACAGCGACGAGCATTTTTTCTGGCAATAAATACTCTGTCTTGATGATACAGCCGAAATCAGTATGTTTTAAGGGAATCCATAATTTTTATTCATTGAAGTTATAAGTCGTGAACTATGTAAAAAAATGTTGAAACATCTAAGCAAAAAATATGTTATTTGTAAAAACATACTATCTTTAAAAACATAAATTGTAAGAAAAGATTTAAAAATATTTTTTATTAATTAAAGCTTAATGCAAAATTATATAAAAAATTATTAATATTACAAATTAGGTATGTAAAGCCCACCTATATATAATATAAGGAACATTAATCTTTTTTAATTTGGTGTTTTCATACAAAGATTTGATACAAAAATGAGAGAAAATTTCGTTCGCGGAAAATGGAAATATTCGTTGGATCATACGATGGATATTTAAAATAATATACAGGCAACTTAATTTGAGGTATCATAAATCGGAATCATCTGTTTGGGATATCCACATACTCTACCAAAATGTTTAAAAAAATATTCCTAATTTAAAAATCTCTTATTTAAATTAGATTATTTATATTAATTTACAAAAATATTATTTTAACTGAACCACGTGGCAGCCCTTTGGCCGAAAAGAAAACGTTTTGTCTCACTTTTCCCTGCGAAGTCTCGACTCACTTCTCGCTCTCACAACTAATTTGGGAATCCACCCCTCAAAAATCTTCCCCGTATACATTTAAACGGATGTGCACCGTCTATTCGGGTTGACATTGTAAATTATTTAAATATATTAAAGTAGTATGTTATTAAAATTATGTACATCAATATTTACTGCGCTGGCAGTAACTGTATGTCAAAGTAATGACCGTGGTTGATGCTTTTACCGTGTTTCAGAGTCTACAATTCTTCGCAGAGAGTTTTAGCAAAGAAATTATACAGTATATCAATATTTAAAGAAATAATTTTAAAGGAAAACAGTAATCTGTCACAATAATAATGAATGTATAACTACTTATTGATTGTTATAATAAATAAGTGCTCGCACACTTTTAAACTGTCAAAATTCATTCATTTATTTTTAAAAGTATATTTAATAAATAAAAACTATTACTTCTGATTCTATTTACGGCTGTATCCAGTATTTTATATATTGCGTGTCTTTATCATTATCGTCGCATAATGATCAATCTGCCATAGTTTCATTGTTCTATTTTTCCCAACTTAATCTATGGTGTTCCACGAAGATACATATTTGTAGTTATTCTTCTGGCATTCACAAGACGTGTCCAAACCATCTTTATTAACCTTTCTGTACGTTGAAATAGGGACCGGTACTTTACACTCTTTTCAATAATGTTAATTTTGTTACTCCTCTACAACAACTGGATTTCTTATACTTTTTCTGTAAGGATCTAATTTTAAAAATTAGTCTGGTCTTAACACTTAACATCGCATGTAATTTTACAGATTTTAAAAATAAAAAATGGTTGTAAAAATTAATAATTTTTAACATTATTTACAATATTTAAATACAGTTACACAATACATTTCAAATTTTTAAATTACATATATTAAATAAGTATTACTTTTGTAGGTATTTGTCAAAACCCGTAAACATGATATCAAAAGTCATGGGTATATTATAATGGGATTTGACTTTTGAATAAAAGTAACTTTGTACCCTGGCGACATAAAACCCCCTCAAATAATAATTGAAGTTGCATATTATCTGCCAGGCTCCCATACGAGTGTTGCGGTGATAAAAACTTGCTCCTCACGGAGATGCCGCCTATTAAATCTAACCCCAAGTGCAAATAAACTCACTAACCACTCCATCCTTATAGTGCCCGGGTACGAGCCGAGATAATAGGGCGTATTAGGGTAGCAGATTGGTTTGGGAGCTCTATTATATTAGGCCCTCCCCTCCTGAAGTATCTAAGTAGATAAAACGGCCCTTTTCGCCCTTACCCCAAAAATACCTGAGAGTTTGCGCGGGCAAATACGCGGATAACTAACTCTATCAAAGTTGCCGTCGGCCATCTTGTTTCGGGGGATGTGTTGCCAGCGTTGGCAGGCATTTTCTTCTCATAAAGCACTTAATTTATTAAGTACCCACCTATCCACCATAATCTCTTATTGGTTATTTGGCTATTTTGAATCGTTATCAACGTATTTTAGGGTAGCTTCTTACCAGAAACTGTCGGCAATAGATTGAATTATATCGACAGGAATGAAGAAGATTTCCCGCATTTTCCCCAATTTTTTCCACGATTTTTTCCACACTATCAATATTACTAAAAAACCTTAGTGATCATGTTGGGGATCGTTATTATTTTAATTTTTTAAATAATAATTGCATGACAGATTGGTCCATTTACCGTACAATTTATGAGGTTAGATCTTGTATGAAAGCGATCATTAAATAAATTAAATATAATATCATTAAATACATCGACATGATCTTTCAGTTCGTTTAAAAGTTGCGCATTAGGCGTTATGATGTGCCACTTCATTACATCCGTTCTGTATTTTGGGATATGGAATTAGTATAATATTCTCCTCTTCTGCTGAAATATAAATAACGCAAAAACTTATTTTGATTATTTTCTTGATAGTATTATGGAATGTTTATTTTTTTTAACTGTACATCTATGATTTATCACCTATCTGCGTTAATCTCTTGTTGGTTGTTTTACTACCAGGCAACTTTCAGCCTCCATATGCCGTCTTTAGCTTCAATTGACAACATTTGCTTCCGTATGTAAAGTAATTATTTCCAACTTCTTGTTAATTTGGTATGAGTTGCGTTTACACGTTATTAACCTTCGGGTACCGGAATATCTAAAATGGGATCGGGAGCCGAAATGGGGTAACAAAGCTACCCCAGTCAAATTTGCGTTTTAATTAAATATGTATGTGTTTGTGCGGACAGCGTGTAAATAGCCATCCTCTTTATTGAACTTAATATTCAACTAATACCTCTCAATGTGATAATCATGCAAAAAATGTCAATTACATTTCCTCTCTCTGAAAAACATACATGAGTAAAACAAAAATACGCCAACAAATGATCACTAACCTGCGATAGACTATTCTCTTCAGCTTCGAAGACAGTAGAAACCATCTGGTCACAAATATCTTCGTGCCGCCCTTTCCTGCAGATATCTTGAGAATTTTTGATAGTCCCTCCACGTCACAAATAACACGCGAAAGAATACAATTGGAGAAATTCCGGAAAATATGATTACGACATTTACTAATCAATAATTGACATCCGTTCATTCGATGCGAAGAAATGCACATTCCAGAAGAAAAAACGCAAGTTTTTCTTCCTTTCGTAATTCGGAGGCGAAATTCAAATGTGTTTGTTCACGCCGGCGCGGGCGCAGTGTAATTTGTGTCCGGGTGTGCAGGCTGACCAACGCCATCTAGCGTCGAGTTTCGCCTCACAAGCAGCGTCACTGCCGACGCAATATAGAAAATCAAATATGCCTCCAGGAAAGGTTATTACATTTTTAATAGTTATTAAATTAATTATCATTTTGGAGGTATACACGTGTATCTATGACGTCGCCTTACCAAAGTATAATGGTTTGAAAATATTCTATAATATGTTTAATTACATTTCTTATAAAATACGAACAAGATTCTAATAAATTTTTCGTCATTTTATATGAAACCGTAGTATGTTGACGTCTCATGTCTCACAAGCGTCTGACCGACAGAAGCCGTGCAAGCAGAATGAATCTTTAAGCGTGATGATTTATGACGATAGTCTATGGAAAAAAAATTTACTTTGACTATCTTTTTACACATTATTATTTTATTTTCTTTGGGTATTGCCTTATTGTCTGGGTATATCTTTGGGATATTTTTTTTTATTTAAAATATAACTATATATATATAATATAACTAAAATATATAGGAAACCTAAAAGGTTTATGAATAACATTTTTACATAATTCAATATAAGAAATAGATACAAAGTTATTTTTTTATAGTTGGCCATGTTTTAGCATTTTTGTCACATCTGATTTGAATTTGAATTTATGGGGATTACAAAAAATACAAGCTCAATATCATTAATAATTATTAAATAGTTTTGGGGTTACAATTTAACCCCAAAAATCTTATTTTGGGGTTAGGTTGTAACCCCGTTCCGTAACGGAAGCTTTAAGCTGATTCGTGTTATAGTCTTAATAACATATAGTAAACGTGTTTTACGATTATGTTTTAAGATTGTGATATGATTATGATGTGAAAAACGAAAAAATACATATTATTTACAGGTATTTATCTAAGATGTATCTAGTATTATCTTATTTCGTGGACATGGACACAAAAAAAATCCCAAGAAATTTTTAATATATGTCAGTCTTTAATAAATCTTTTTATAAAGCAATTTCGACGTTGTGTTGCCGTCGTTAATCAACCAGTTTAACACCCCCATTCTAACTCGATATTATTATAACTTAAATGTTTTCCGTAACGAGGAATTGTTGACGGACAAAATGGAGGGTGGGGGGAATTGAGTGACTCGAGAGGGGGGGGGTTAAGAGCATCCCACCCCGACAACATCCCGGAGTTTTCTTATAAAATATTATCTTAAATGGCTTGAACGAATTATCTCAGCAGGGAGCATTAGACGATATTACCTACATGTTGTGCTCGCAGCAAACAAAGATACAAATTCTCGAGAATTTTTCAAGTAAAAAACGTGTCTTAATTTAGAAAAAATCAATTAATAGCCCTAAGTGACAATTTGACAAAAATAAACTACGAATAAGAAAGAGAAATATTTAAGAGTTAAGATTGTTATTACGGTCGTTAGACATATTTAACTGTAACTGGTGACGGATATTTTATACGAACCGTGTGTTTTTCCGAGAAACGATTCTCGACGTTTCGTTGAATTCTTACTCAACATCATTCAACGAAACGTAAATCGTTTCTCGGAAAAACATGCGGTTTGTATAAAATATCCGTAACCAGTTACAGTTAAATATGTCTAACGACCGTAATAACAACCTTAACTCCCGATGACGTTGATTAAGAATTCAACGAAACGTCGAGAATCGTTTCTCGGAAAAGCATAGGTACGGTTCGCATAAAATATCCGCAACCAGTTACAGTTAGAGAAATATTTATTTATTTATATCACTGTTTATTTAGTTCCATATTTTATGTTATACTAGCTGTAGCCCGTCAAAAATGACGGTACTTTTACATGCCGGTTGCTAAAGAATAAGTATTTACTTATTTGTAGCGATACCCATGAAATAGTAATAACGACTTTTATCAAAATATTTGAATATTTTTTTATATTTCCCCTACCGGCAGTTAATATTACTATTTTAAACTCTAGCGATTGTGCTGGGAGGAACATGGAATGGTTCGCATCTATGCTAAGTCCTATATATACTGTATTTTTGACCGGTCACGAAGGCTCGGCGGTAGCAACATCGCTAAATTGAGGCCGGTTCGGATTTGCTGGCCCGGGGTTCAAGCCCCATTTCCGGCCATAAGAAAAACATTTTGTTGTGGTCATTACGTCATCGGATGTAATGTCCCGTGGATCATTGTCGCGTGGTCCTTTTTTTTTTTTATTAGACACACTAACAGGATAATAGGTACATGATACTCTGATAACAAACATTATAGTGAAGACTATGCCCATTATCCCAATTACAAGTGTCTTCGGCACGCTCTAGTAACATGTATATTTGCATTTAAGTATATTTTACATGTACATTCATATGTATTGTATATTTAGTGTTTGAATGTAGTGCGATTAGTATTTAATGAATAATTGATTTAATGGATCTATAGGTTTTGTCGTGCACCCTTGTCTTATCACGATTTTAGCGGCAATTTTAAAATTCCGAAGCATGTCGTAATGTCGATAACTTTTTTCGTGATTCGTCTAGCTGTCAAACAATGATATACATGTGGAATACAATAGTGAATATGTAGAGGCAAAAAAAAGAAGTTGTATATCTTTAAGATGTCCATAATCCGGTTTGCCGCATTCTAGCATGTATGGAAGAGGGTCTACGCGAGGGTCAAAAGGAGAGAAAATCGCATAAAAGGTCCACAAAGAATAAGTTAACTCAATTTTCCTTGCGTCTGAGTGCCTCTTAAAGAAGACTACAGTACGTTTCAGAAATAACATAGCTCTAAGAATGGGATCTAGTGATATGAATTTGTTTTTAGTTCCTCTGTGCCTATATACAGTTGAACCTCGGTTTTCGTAACTAATCCGTTCGAAATAGTGAGACGAAAACCGAAACCTACGAAAACTGAAGCAATTTTTCCCATAAGAAATAATGTGAATCTGCTAAATCCGTTCCAGACACCCAAAAATGTTTAAAAATAAATATAATTAATTTTTAAAGAAATAACTATATTTTTTCATACCGAAAACAATGATAAGTATACATTTACATGTATGCCTAGTGTTTAAAATATTTTTTAAATTTAAATAATTTATTATACCATCCTAATTATAATAATTTCGTTGTCTATCTGTCTGTCACCGTAACTTTTTTATAAAAAAAAAATCCATTTTTTTAATAAAATAAATAAATTCTTATTCCTTAGGAACCGGCATGTAAAAGTACTGTTAGAACTGTGTATATCAAACAATTTGTCTATGGTTATTCAAACCTTTTTCACTTCCTGTTCCTGTCACTTTCTGCTGAACCATCTGTGTTTTACTAAATGGAATATAACTATTATAAATTTAACAGAATGTTAGTAAACTTAGTAAAAACCACAACCAGATTTACGGTCTACCGGTTTCGAGACGTCCCCGTCTCTTCGTCAGGACCAACACTACACTATTATATTCACAACACTATACACCCCAACCATAGTATTGTTAAACTATCACCACTATTGATCACATGCATGTTAATCTTGTCAGAGACAAGCATGCACTGAACAATTCAGGAATCTAAGGAGAGTATTAAACGAGAGAATTCTAGTACTAAAAATACGAGATATCCTTCCAATATAATGTGCTGGACACGAGCTAAATGTTAACTGGTAGATTCCTGAGTTGTCCATTATATCATTTTTATCTTTATTGTTAATAAGTATTTTTCCCATGTTATTGTTAGTATAAAAAGCTGGTTTAATATTTATAGGTAAAGCCTTGGATACAGTATTAGTTAATTTATCTATAAATAAAATTCTTCTCCATTTATTATTATTATTACTGTTTTCTTTTATAGATGGATATAAACATTGTTTTATAAGATTTTGTTTTAATTTTCCGTTCAATAAGGTTTCAATTAATTTTGTAGTATATCCATTATTTATTGCAATTTGTTTTATTGTATTAAGTTCTTTTTGAAAGTTAATTTTTGTTAATGGTACATTTATTAGGCGATATAACATTGATTGAAAAGCAGAGTGTTTGTGTGAAAATTGTTTATAAAGTTTAAAAATGAGCTTAGTTGTCGGTCAGTTCCCGTCCATATACAGAGAATATCATCTACGTATCGTTTCCATAAAATTATATTTTTTGTCAAATGATTATTCGATTCAAAGATTTTATTTTCAATGCTATCTAAGAATACATTTGCTACTAATTTGTTATTGAACTGAAAATAATTTTGGTTTAGGCAGATATTAAAAAGACGACTTAAGTCATTAGACATGATTTTTGAGAATTTCGAAATATTTAGGATATCCTTAATAATTATTTTTGATTGTTCTACATTAACATTAGTAAATAGGTTTACGATATCAAATGATATTAGTTTTGCATTATTGGGAAGAACCATGTTTTTAAGTGCATCTATTAACTCTAATGCGTTCTTAATGGTATATTTAGGTTGGAAAAATTTTAAGTTATTAGAGGTATTTGTAATGAAGGCTGTTATTTTAAAGGCTGGGGAATTACATGAGGAAACTACGGGTCTAATGGCGTTGTTATCTTTATGGATTTTTATTAAGCCGTATAATTTTGGGATTTGCGGGTTTCTGTGAATTATTTGTGCTTTCATTTTGTTGTTTGGAAAAAGTTCGCTTTTACATGATTGTATAGCATTTTTATGTCATCTTGATTTTTGGGAATGATTTTAAAAGTATCATTATTTAAGAAATTCTCTACTTTTGAAATGCAATAATTTTTATTTAAAATGACTACCCAATTACCTTTATCCGCTTTAGTTTAATTACCTTTATCCATGTAAGATTTTTTTCTATTAGGGTTGTGGTCGGAGGAAAGCTCGCTTATTATTTGGAGGGAGTAGGAGTTTTTGATGTTTTTGAAGATGGCGATGTCATTGACATCGGGGCGACCGCCGGAAACTGGGTGAAGGGTTGGGATGTCCGGAACGTCTATGGAGATTGTTTTTTTGAAGCGTAGTTGTGTAGGAAGGTTCCTTTGGTGTTTTTGTAACGACTGTGCCATGAACCGTGCATGGCATTAAGGTCTTCCGCTATGATGGTGGAAATGTCTTCTTCAAGGAGTTTGTCTAGTTCCTCGGAAATAAGGGGTTTTCTTGGGGGGCTATATACAGATATAAACTTTATCGGGCCGGAGTTGACCGTATTTACGACGAGTGCTGTTGACTTGATGTATTCTGTGGAGGGGGCTTTGACAGGGCAGAGGTTAAGGGAGTATTTGACCAGAACAGCGGTGCCTCCACCGTGGTTTCTGGTGCGGTCAGTCCTGTAGACGATATAGTTGGGGATGAATAGTTTTTACGATTTAGTTTGAGCCAGATCTCGTTGATCAGGAGAATATATATATATATATATATATATTTTTTTTTTATTTATTTCAAAAAATCCTTGTTTACAAATAAAGGTACTTAATATCTAGGTTATATTTGGAAAGAAAGACTTCGAGTTCTCCTCGAAGTCTAGAAGTTTTCCGTTAGCGTTCCAGAACGCTGACTGGATCGTGGATGGGCGATACGTTGCGCGTCTAGCCATAAAGTGATAGAATGTTGTTGATGCGTAGAAGCATCTGTGAGGCGTGTGCCATGAACTGTTTCAGCTCTGTCGCTGCTTCGACAAGGGCTGAGATATCTGCAGGGGGTTGAGGGATGTCGGTGTGGTGTGGTGTTTTTGTGATTTGTGCGGTTTTGCGAAGTGCTTGGGGAGGCGTGGGTGGGGTGATGGGGGGGCTTTGCTTGGTGGTGAATGGTCGTGGGTGGCTGGCGGCTGTGCCTAGCGGTGAAAGCCGGTGCGAAGTTGGGCACCGGGGTGTGTTAGATGGGAGTTGGCTTTGGCGCGTTTACGGCCATTAGTGAGGGGGTGGTGGGATGGGGGTTTGATGATTTTGTGTGACCGCACTGTAGGTGCGGTTTTGACGTGGTGGCTGGCAGGGGCGTTGGGGGTAGCGAGAGTAGTTTGGGCGGAGGGATGGTTGGTCTACTGATTTTGGGAGGTCTATTTCTTTTCAATATAATTAGCATTGCATTATTTTGTAATAGGTAATAATTTCGAATAATCCGTAACCGTAACAAGAATTCAATATCTGAATTCCATAGTTGGCCGTGTGGGGGCCTTGGCAGAGGGCGCACGTGGCCGTGGTGTCGGGGGATTTGACGCAATCTGCAGTCGCGTGGTCCCTTGCGCATTTGACGCAACGTGGCTTCCCAAAGCAACACGTCGAACTGTGGCCTAAATTTTGGCAATTGTGGCATTGAGCCTGGCGAGCTCGTACTCGTAGGCGCTCTACAGTACCCTCAGATGGAGGATCTCTTTTAGTTCCGTGAAGATTTTATTCTCGGCATCGTTTTTGGTCAATGTGACCAGAATAAGTGGGTGGTGATCACTGGGTAGTCGACTTGTAGTTCGTCAGCCACATCCTGGGCCGAGAGAGAGATTCGGGAATGCTCCTGATCACCACCTTCAGGGGCAATTTCAATTTCTTTTTAAACATGCTCTCAATAATATCAGTATTATATCCATTATTGTAAGGTAATTGTTTGATTATATTGATTTCATTATTATATGATGTTTTATCTAGTGGAATACTTAAAAACCTATGGATCATTGATTTAAATGATGCCATTTTATGTGAATATAGATAGATAAGCAAAAGAGGCACGGATAAGAGTATCCGTACATGAAGGTTTTCTATAGATATTAAATTTAAAATGGTTATTAACAATTGTGACTCCTGTTCAAGTAACTGAGGGCAGTTGCTGCACCATTTACTCAGCTCGAGTTTAGCTGACTCTAATATGGCAATGGTCTCTCGTTTTAAAGCCTGTGCAGATTCGTGAGAATCTGAGCAAATCAAGGCAAAAAAAATATACACGATTTTTTCAGAAACCGAATAAAAAAAACAGTATGAAATCAAGTTTGGCATTTTATATATTTCATGACTGATTAGATGGTCACAACAGCAGGCCATAACAGAAGGGAACGATAATAGGAACAGACACATATGGACAGAAAGTGAAGATTTTTCAATCGAATACAATGGGCAATTCTTCAATGTGAATTATTTTTCAGAAAGAATTGTTCCAGTTATCAGCAGAAATAGTAATAAAGTATTGCATCTTGAAAAATCTGCTAAACACTGCCCTAAGGCTCGTACAACCGAACTGCACTGATGAAATTCCTCCCCAAGCTTGGAGAAAGCTGCTGGTCTTCAACACTGGAGTGCAGGGAGAGTGGTCGGAAACCACCATGTCGATACTTCCTTTCTTTATACATTCCCACAACTCTTCCTGCAACACGAACTGGTAATTATTTTCTACAAATACTGTACTCCTTGTTGTGATATTAAGATAATTTCATACCGGTTCATTCATTCATTCTTCACTCTTGAGTTAAATAAATATAACTTCCCTATTTTTTTGACTAAAATTAAAACTTCCAACACTCTTTTAACAATGCCAGTAACTTGTATGTTTATGTACATAGCGTGGTTAAGAAAACTTGGTTTTTCGACCATAACGGCTGTGCTCATTCTTGGCAATCTAATCCCGCCGACCAGTTGCAAATACCTCCGACCGGATCGAAGCTCAATCCTTTAGGACAGGTGTAAGCCCATCCATAGACCTAAAAATAATAATATATGTTATGGACTGTATCAAAGTGGCTCTTTTTTAGAAGTTGAGACGCAACTCGACTGGAAGAAGATATAGAGATTAGGTGAGTTATCAGGAATCTGGCCTACCTTTTTTCCTTCCTGGAATTGGGCGTCTTGCACAGTCGCGACGGGCTTCGTGCTTGCAGCAACTGTCCCCGGATGTTGAAATGGGAACCACGTACTTGATCTGTAGAATAGCACGGCGCACGGCATCGTATCACAATAGATAGAACAGTAGGTCAAGCGGCGAAAGATTCCGAGCGTCAACGCGGTTGCAGGTAACTCAATTTACACACCGACTCCGGCTCTGTTCAGCGCATCGCCCGCGCTCCGCTTTCGGCAGGCCAAAGGAGGACGGGGCGATAGGGAAGCAGGAGCGGACAAGAGATGGATATATTAGGTCTCAGGGAATGTTATCGGAATTGCGTATCAACAGGCGTTATCATCAGTTGCGACAACTTGCGCCAACATTATCATACAACAATAAGATAATATCGACGCTATATATATATAATAACGCCAATGTGCCGTTTAGTACATTCTGAGATGAACGAATCAATTTGTCAATTTTTCATATAAATAATGGAGATATACTAAAAAAAACATTGCCTTTCATCTGGAAAGTCTGCCTGGTAATTATTTAAAATATTTTTTATATCTATGCAATTGTTTTTTAAAACAATTTCATTCGTTTATCTCAGAATGTACTAAAACGACACATAGGCTTAATTATATATACAGCGACGATATACAGACGACGTACAGAATATATTCATAATATTTTTTTTTTTCAAAATATTCATCTTATTACCGAGTAAATTACATTTATCAAATCGAAGCACTTTTTAACGAAATTGGTAACAATTTGTTTTTATTATAATCCCTCGAGATTTTATTGTACTTTCTTTGTGATATAAAGGTAATTTTATACCGGTAACCTTCGCTTCTTAGGTATTATTGGCTGTTAGGTAATAAAAATAACTTTCATAATTCTTTGACTAAAATTAAAACTTCCAGCACTCTTTTGACAATGGCAGTTACTTGTATGTTTATGTACATAGCGTGGTTAATGAAACTTGGTGTTTCGAACAGAACGGCTGTGCTCATTCTTGGCAACCTAATCCAATCGACAAGTTGCGAATACCTCCGACCGGATAGAAGCTCAATCTTTTAGGATAGGTGTAAGCCCATCCATAGACCAAAAAATAAAAATAAAGTGACGTCTCCCGCCCAGGCACATTCTCACAACGCGTTGTCGAATATCGTTGCTCTTATCTCAATTCCTGAGTCACGAATAACTTTTTCTAAGGCTATGTTGAATAAGAGGCAGGCCAATCCATCTCCTTGTCTCACCCTGTGGAGCGCTTCAAAGGGCTCGGACAGATCACTGCCAACCCTGACTCTACACGTTACTGGGGACATTGTTAATTTCACCAGATTGATCAGCTTACGCGGTATCCCAAACGCACTCATTGCATTGTACAATGCATTCCTATTTATGCTATCATACGCGGCCTTGAAGTCTACAAAGAGATGATGAGTTTCGACATTGTATTCTAACGTTTTTTCTAAGATCTGTCTCAAGGAGAAAATTTGATCAATGCATGATTTGCCTGGCCTGAAGCCGCATTGATAGTTGCCAATGATTTCCTCGGTCTTCCTCATCCTCCTTTATTTCATACATCTATATATAGCCTTTAGATATGATTATGGATATTTCATAAATTGATGTTATAACTTTTAATTAATCTGCTTTGGCAACGAACTGCTGAACAGATTAAAAAATATATTCTTTTACTAAAAATAATTAAGTGATTTTATTATACTATTTTATAAACTATAAGGCGTCAGTTTTGAATTTGAGGAGATAATTAGTATATCTTGCAAAGAATATCAACCAAGATGGCATAAAGTTGACCAGAGAATGGCAGCAGCCAATGATATATTATATATGTTTATATGTATATAAATATATTATTTCTAACGAGTTACAGCAAATGATATATTATAATGGCTGAGTTCTGAGTCTAAATTGGCTCTCTCCACGACACTGTACACTTGATCGGCTTTCGAAACTGTCACTAAATCGTATCTTGTACTAGAAAAGATTATTAATTATCATTTATGCAAGTGTGAAATCAAAATAATAGAATGTGCATCTTTAAATATTTTACATTAATTGATTTTTTTATTTTTTTTACCATGAGTATCATTTAGCAACGTACATTATGGTACATTTAATGTACATTCAACTCAACATAACCCTTTTAAGATTCTTTAAATATAACACATTTACAAGTGATAACATTTATAACATGAGCTCAGATGCGTGAGTGGTCATAAAAACAGTCGTATTGAACCTTATATATCTTATTAAATTTTTGTCCTGATTTGTTTAATCAATGGCCAAATTATATTCTGTTCAAGTTATTTTACAACCATACTTTACTTATCACGATGCCAAGTATCATCACAATATTAAACCATGAAAACCTAAATAGATTAATCTTCTTAAATAACTAGCTAAGCATCACGCTGTTTCTCCGCAGGGGTAGGCAGATAGTATAGAGGGTCACATGCTTGGCACTATTCTATCTTGGCACACCACTTTCTTTTCGGCTACATTCATACATCTTCTCATGCATGCTCTATGGTCATTGAGGCCTTCCTTTAATATTTGTAGTATCTGATTGTGTCAGATCTTCCACAGACACCCTCCATTCCTGCTGCCTTCAACCTAGCCTCAAACATTTTCTTAGCCATCCTTTCCTCGCTCATAGGTTCCATAAAAACATTTTAATCAGTTAGTTAATATCTCACCCATCATCATTCTTGTATAGTGACCTCTATAAACTGTCCGTACTAGATAAACTTCCTCGTGAGATTTTCTTTAGACATATTATGTTCCATCCTGCCGACGAAGACCACATTCTGTGATCTATTAAAAATAATATTATCAACGCAAGCCAAAAAACATATTCACATTTTTTTCAGAAATCGAATTAAAAAAAACAGTATGAAATCAAGTTTTGCATTTTATATATTTCATGATTGATTAGATGGTCACAACAGCAGGCCATAACAGAAGGGAACAATAATAAGAACAGTCACATATGGACAGAAAGTGAAGATTTTTCAATCAAATACAATGGGCAATTTTTCAATGTGAATTATTTTTCAGTAAGAATCGTTCCCGTTACCAGCAGTTTATCAGCAGAAATAGAACTAACCCAAGAATTGGCAAAATATTTACGGATAAATACACTAGTTGAGTATTTTGTCGTTGTTCAAAAATCTGTTTATTTATGATTCTTTTTACGATGGCAGTTTGTAGATTTTGTATCGGCTTTATATTTGAATTGCTGGAGAGGCCCCAAGATCTTATACCATATTCACATAGATTCTACCAAAGAAAAATATATTACTCTTAAAACAGGCTTTGGGATAAAGTACTGCATCTTGTAAAATCTGCTAGACACTGCCCTAAGGCTCGTACAACCGAACTGCACTGATGAAATTCCTCCCCAAGCTTGGAGAAAGCTGCTGGCCTTCAACACTGGAGTGCAGGGAGAGTGGTCGGAAACCACCATGTCGATACTTCCTTTCTTTATACATTCCCACAACTCTTCTTGCAACACGAACTGGTAATTATTTTCTACAAATATTGTACTCCTTTTTGTGATATTAAGATAACTTCATACCGGTTCATTCATTCATTCTTCGCTCTTGGGTTAAATAAATATAACTTCCCTAATTTTTTGACTAAAATTAAATCTTTTAACAATGCCAGTAACTTGTATGTTTATGGACATAGCGTGGTTAATGAAACTTGGTGTTTCGAACAGAACGGCTGTGCTCATTCTTGGCAACCTAATCCCGCCGACCAGTTGCAAATACCTCCGACCGGATCGAAGCTCAATCCTTTAGGATAGGTGTAAGCCCATCCATAGACCAAAAAATAATAATAATATATGTTATGGTGTTTGGAACAGAACGGCTGTGCTCATTCTTGGCAACCTAATCCCGCCGACGAGTTGCAAATACCTCCGACCGGATCGAAGCTCAATCCTTTAGGATAGGTGTAAGTCCATCCATAGACCAAAAAATAATAATAATATATTTTACGGTGTTTGGAACAAAACGGCTATGCTCATTCTTGGCAACCTAATCCCGCCGACCAGTTGCAAATACCTCCGACCGGATCGAAGCTCAATCCTTTAGGATAGGTGTAAGCCCATCCGTAGACCAAAAAATAATAATAATATATGTTACGGTGTTTGGAACAGAACGGCTGTGCTCATTCTTGGCAACCTAATCCCGCCGACCAGTTGCAAATACCTCCAACCGGATCGAAGCTTAATCCTTTAGGATAGGTGTAAGCCCATCCATAGACCAAAAAATAATAATAATGTATGTTATGGTGTTTGGAACAGAATGGCTGTGCTCATTCTTGGCAACCTAATCCCGCCGACCAGTTGCAAATACCTCCGACCGGATCGAAGCTCAATCCTTTAGGATAGGTGTAAGTCCATCCATAGACCAAAAAATAATAATAATATATTTTACGGTGTTTGGCACAAAACGGCTATGCTCATTCTTGGCAACCTAATCCCGCCGATCAGTTGCAAATACCTCCGACCGGATCGAAGCTCAATCCTTTAGGATAGGTGTAAGCCCATCCATAGACCAAAAAATAATAATAATATATGTTACGGTGTTTGGAACAGAACGGCTGTGCTCATTCTTGGCAACCTAATCCCGCCGACCAGTTGCAAATACCTCCAACCGGATCGAAGCTCAATCCTTTAGGATAGGTGTAAGCCCATCCATAGACCAAAAAATAATAATAATATATGTTATGGTGTTTGGAACAGAATGGCTGTGCTCATTCTTGGCAACCTAATCCCGCCGACCAGTTGCAAATACCTCCGACCGGATCGAAGCTCAATCCTTTAGGATAGGTGTAAGCCCACCCATAGACCAAAAAATAATAATAATGTGACTTCTCCCGCCTCCAAGATCAGTGCCCTACAGCGGGTGGGATTCGCACCCACCCGCACAGCCGAGCGGTATAATCTTAACTGTGTGCATGCCGAAATATTGATATTGGTGCAACGTCGAAATCGCCAGATATGGAGATGACGTTAAACCATACGTTGTCGTTTGTATTTCGTAATCCGCCATAGATTCATTCGGAGACGCATGGCACAGTGTACGTTGATATTTCAAGGCAAAAAAAATAAACACACTTTTTTCAGAAATCGAATAAAAAAAAGAGTATGAAATCAAGTTTGGCATTTTATATATTTCATGACTGATTAAATGGTCACAACAGCAGGCCATAACAGAAGGTAAAGATAATTGGAACAGACACATATGGACAAAAAGTGAAGATTTTTCAATCGAATACAATGGGCAATTCTTCAATGTGAATTATTTTTCAGTAAGAATTGTTCCAGTTATCAGCAGTTTATCAGCAGAAATAGAACTAACCCAAGAATTGGCAAAATATTTACGGATAAATACACTAGTTGAATATTTTGTCTTTGTTCAAAAATCTGTTTATTTATGATTCTTTTTACGATGGCAGTTTGTATCGGCTTTATATTTGAATTGCTGGAGAGGCCCCAGATCTTATACCATATATTTATATAGATTCTACCAAAGAAAAATATATTACTCTTAAAATAGGCTTTGGGATAAAAGTATTGCATCTTGTAAAATCTGCTAGACACTGCCCTAAGGCTCGTACAACCGAACTGCACTGATGAAATTCCTCCCCAAGCTTGGAGAAAGCTGCTGGTCTTCAACACTGGAGTGCAGGGAGAGTGGTCGGAAACCACCATGTCGATACTTCCTTTCTTTATACATTCCCACAACTATTCCTGCAACACGAACTGGTAATTATTTTCTACAAATATTGTACTTCTTTTTGTGATATTAAGATAATTACATACGGGTTCATTCATTCATTCTTCGCTCTTGGGTTAAATAAATGTAACTTCCCTAATTCTTTGACTAAAATTAAAACTTCCAGCACTCTTTTAACAATGCCAGTAACTTGTATATTTATGTACATAGCGTGGTTAAGGAAACTTGGTGTTTCGGCCAGAATGGCTGTGCTCATTATTGGTAACCTAATCCCGCCGACCAGTTGCAAATACCTCCGACCGGATCGAAGCTCAATCCTTTAGGACAGGTGTAAGCCCGTCCATAAACCAACAAATATAATTTGCACATTAATTAATGTTCCATCTCACTAGCTTTTCTTTCACAGTTCTCACAAAATTTGATAGTGACATATATATATATATACGACATAGACAAAAACAATAATTAGAAAATACAATTGATAACCACATAAAAATTTAAAACATTATATATGAACATGAATTATTTATAATTGCCTACTTAATGTTCCATCTCGTGAGCTTTCCTTTCGCATCTCTCACAAGATGTGATAATTACAAAAAAATACAATTATGTACAAGAAAATACAACAAATAATTATAAAAATCTTTAAAACATTCAATAGACATCAACAATTTGTAATTCACTTAATGTTCTGTCTCACTAGCTTTTCCTTTGCAGTTCTCACAATAATGTGATAATGATTTAAAAAAATACAATTATGTGCAATACAATTAACAAGTACAAAATTTTAATTTTACATGTAAGTATCTATATAGTTTTATTAATTTTACATGTAAATACAAAATTTTATATATTCAATTAACATCAGTCATTAATTTATTTATTTTTTATTTTCTATTTATTTTCTTTACATTTTGTAATATCTAGACTCACAAAACGTCTAAAAAGACATTTGTCTGCAGGTTCATTTTTACAATTGAATGTTAAACTGTTACTAATTTCACTTAATAAAAAAAAAACAAAAACAAAAAATTAATTTTAGTACAAAGTTAAAAGTTTTAAGCAAATTAAGAAAAGAAAAATATGCATACGCATCACTAATTATTCATTGCCATTATCATAATAATACACTCTACATCATTTCAATATTAATATATTTATTTATTTATTTATTTATTTATTTATTCATACGCCAATCGGCTATATACATTGATTTTACAAAAATAATAGACTTAAATGAATGGATTAGAAAAATTGCACATATATAAAAAACAATACTAGCATAGTAACAACATGGTATAATCATATAGGGTTGAGGGTAATTTTAATACTGTGATAACAATCTTTTTGCCGCTGATGAGAATGAGACGTATGTTTCATCGAAGAAGTTGATATCAACACAGTGGCTATTCACCAGATTGGCAATCCTATTTCTTGGGCCATTGTACACGTAACTTTTTGTGGATTTAGTGGTTTCTAACAATCTACGCACTCTTAGATCCGGCCTAGCAGTGATAATGCCAAATTGTTCCAGGATCTCGGGCGAGTCTATCTGTCCGTTGACAGATTTGTAGAAGAAGGTCAGATCAGACAATTGTCTTCGAGTGATTAGTTTGCTGATTCTAAATCTGTTATATACGGTCTCAATATCTCCTGGTGATCGTGTACGATAGTCGATGCATTTACATAGTTTGCGTTGTATTCTTTCGAGCTGATTGATTAGTTTATTGGTATACGGCGACCAAATGACAGAACAGTATTCTAAAATCGGTCTCACAAGACTGTCGAATGTATACCAGCGTGTAGACATTGCTGAAGTCCTTCCCAGCTCTAATGATGTAACCAAGAGTCTTGAAAGCTTGTGACGCAACTTTCTCCACGTGGCTTGAGAAATTCAGTTTATGGTCCACAATAACGCCAAGGTCCTTTGCCGAGGTGACTATCGGGAGATGATGTCCATCAATGAGATAATTAGCCTGATATTGATTTCGTGATCTAGAGAATGACATTACTGAGCATTTACCGATATTTAACATTAGTTTGTTTTTAGTACACCACCTGTGGAGTTCATTGAGATCGTGCTGAAGATTTTCTAAGTCTTGGTCATTCATGATTCTTCTGAAAATTTTCATGTCATCTGCATATAGTAGGTAATCGGATAGTAAATTGTCTGCGATGTCATTGATGAAAATATTATAGAGAATCGGACCAAGATGTGACCCTTGAGGGACACCAGAGCATACTTCATACTCTTCAGAGATAAATCCATTAACTCTGACTTGTAGGAATCTGCCAGTTAGATATGAATGGAACCACTCTAATGCTGTGCCTCTCACACCATACAGACCGAGCTTGGCAATCAGGATTCCGTGGTCTACCATGTCGAAAGCCTTACTGAAATCTGTGTAGATAGCATGTACATCCACCCCCTGGTTCAGAGCATTGAGTATGTAGTTAATGTATAGATACAGATTCGTTGTTGTAGATCTGCCACCGAAGAAGCCATGCTGCTTTGTAGTAATTATATTTTTGAATGCAAAAGTTGAGGAAGAATTAGTTTCTCGAAAAGCTTTGACATGGCATCTTGTATACATATCGGGCGGTAGTTAGTTACCTCAGACCTAGTACCAGATTTGTGAATTGGGCTTATGAACGAGAGTTTCCATGCCGAGGGAAAGACTCCAAGCTGTAGTGATTTGCTGAATATATGCGTTATGGGCTCGCAGAGACCGGCTGCACAATTCCTTAGGAAGAGATTCGGTACACCGTCGGGCCCAGATCCTTTGCTGACCTTCAGGCTCGTTAGCTGTTTAAAGACATTATCAAAGGTGACGCTAAATTCCGATAAGTTAGCATCTTTGACGCTTCGAGTACTAGTATTATGGTCCGCTGGGGCAGCGTTGTTAATAGTATAGATACTCCTGAAGTATGATGCAAAGAGGTTACTTATTTCACCACCATTAACAGCTATTTTCTCATTCCAAGACATTTCAAATGGGATGTCAAGGTTATTACGACGCTTGTTTTTCACAAATTTCCAGAACTGGCTAGCATCGGTCTCCATCAGGGACTCCATCCTGGTAACATAGTTCCTGTAGCAGCTGGTACTGAGTTTTTTGCACTCCAATCTCAGCTTCTTGAATCGGATATATGCTGGTTTTGTGTGTGTTCTCTTGTAGTGCGCGTGTGCCTCTTTTTTTTGCCTAACTTTATTTATGAGTTCTTTTGAGAACCAACTCGGGTAGTCGCTGGTTTTCTTTGAGAAGACTGGAACATGGTACTCAATGCATTCATTGATTTTCTCATAAAACCACTTAACTTTATCATCAACGGTGTCAATCATGTATAACTCAATCCAGTTGGTCCTAAGGAAAAATCTGTTGATTGCTACATAGTCAGCACGTCCAAATGCGTAGGTTGGTGGGCTATGTGGTTTTAAGTTGGCCTTGCTACTAACGTAAACGTGCAAGGCAGGGTGGTGTTCATCCTCGTCAATTATAGGGTGTGATTTCTCTGGTTTCACGTAGAAATTACTGAAGCATAAGTCGAGGAGATGATCATAGGAGTTCCGTACTTCGTTCATTTGCATGCATCCAGTGAGGAGTAGTTCGTTGTAGAT
>JADDOH010005642.1:0-26596 GCA_016648135.1 Agrypnia vestita
ATGTATTTGTATAAAATTATTATGATAAATCTAACTGTTATTAGTTTATGTTAGATTTAGAGTAGTTTGTTGGTGAGGTGGTCATAATGCTCGCCTAGTTATCTGGTTATCGGTGGTTCGAGCCCCATTCCGGGACTTCAGCAAGATAGTCCTATTTTCAAAGCACAGGCTTTTGGCTTAGTTTGAGAATAGTAAGAATATTGATGCGACACGTATGCGTTCGCATCTCTATTTATTTTGAAAAAAAAGTCACCGTTTTAATTTTATTTACTTTCGTGAAAATGTTTTTTGTTTTTCTATCTCTAATGAAAGTATTTCACAAGAAAGCAGGTCACATTTCTTACTAACTAACTACTATAATAGAGAGTATTTTAGTGAATCATAAAATACATTCACATTCACGCAATACCAGAAGAAGATTTGTCAAATCTATTTGAATGGTGCACTTCATCCACCGATTTTCGGAAACAATGATTTATGACAATTATTTATTAATACAATATTTTTTATTTCTCCCTATACGTCTATTTCTTATTCACATTTAATGGAATGAAAAATACCTCGACTGGGGAGAGCCTCGGCATAGAGGCCTTATGTCTACATCAACTATCCTTGTTTTGAATGTCTGTCTGTCCGTATCTCGCTGGAATTACAACAACAATATTGATGATGACTAGCCGTTAATGGGGCCCGAGTGCCCGAGTGTGAGACGTCAATCAGTGCGCGTCTCAGATTACAGGCAAGGGTTGTTATTAATTGTGTTATTATGTTCCGTGATTTTTCTTGTATTTTCATAAATAAATTCTATGTAATTCCAGCGAGGTACGGATATACAGATATTCTAAATTAGTATAATTGATTTTGTCCACCGTTATTGAAGAATATTTTTACATAGAAAATTATATATTTTGATTAATGATAAATACTAATGACATGTGAGATATAGTAATGGATGCACTTACTAGTTTTAGTTTTCATTGAACTGAAATATTCAAAAAATTTAAATATTTATAAAAAAATCTTATTCAGAGAATTTAATAAAAAAGCATGAAGTCAATGTTTTCATTTTATTTAATAACAATTTTGAAAACATACTTATCTTGAAAACGGAATGAGATCAGCTATTTATTGGATAGAAAGTTATGGACAGATATTAGAAATTATTATTATTGGGGATAGTTTGTACAAAATAATTCGCACCTCGAAAACCTTTCAATTTTAAGCTAAATTACTTGAATGTCAGTTTTAACGACAGATTTTTAATTTTTTACAGATTAGTATTATTAAAGAGCATTTCGAAAGCTGAAAACGATATACAACGCACAGAAGACATGCAATAAAAATAAAACATTTCACATGCTGTCTTCTATCTGACGATTTCCATGTAAATGTACGGCAGTGTTTGCCGCTCAAATAATAAGGAGTCATGTTTCATCAAAATGTAATCATTTTTGTCATATAAGCAGACTCAAATCTTCATATACATTTCCAATATAAATCTAGTTGATATCGAGCCTGGAAACCAATAATGATTCAAGCGACGACGATACTTCTCTATCATTTCTCAGATAAATCCATTTATTTTAGTGTTGCAATGGAAAGTATATTCGGCCTCAGGCCGAGTACCGAATATTCGGTCAGGAGCGTGGCCGAATAGCCGAATATTCGGCCAAACTATTCGGTCTGATTACCGCGCGTACAAAAATTGTGCAAACGGCATTATGCCAAGGATCGCGCACCCTGGCCAACTGTCACAACGCTTCGCCGCTTGACAGTGTTTTGTTTTATGCAGGTTATAATATGCTCAAACGCGAATACAAACAAACAGATTTTTAGTTGTTTTATTTGCAATCAATTTTTTTAAAAGGATTTTGACCCTTTTCGATCTATTTAACTGTAAATGGTTACGGATATTTTATACGAACCGTATGTTTTTCCGAGAGACGATTCTCAACGTTTCGTTGAAGTCGTATTCAACGTCATCAGGAGAACGACCTGTACCCACGGAGGTATAGGGCGGACTCTCGGAAAAAATACGGTTCGTATAAAATATCCGTAACCATTTACAGTTAAATATGTCTAACGACTGTAACAATAGCCTTAACTCTTTTTGATCCATTACCATTTTTTGATCGTTTAGAAAGATAACTTTTGTGTTGATATTTTAGATAAATAACTTTAAATAAACGAAAAATTTTGCTTTTTCTAACTTAGAATGTATTTTCAGCATTAATAAAAGTAACATGATTACTGTGTCCTTTTATAATCTCTTACTCCTGTTTATAGATATCGGTAATCGGTCGAAGAGTAGCCAGTATTCGGCCGAATACCAAATATTCCATAAAGGTGCCGAATACCGAATTGTAACCGAATATTCGTTACATCTCTAATTTATTTCTAAGTAATATAAGGATCTTATCTGGAAGAAGGTCCCGTTAGAAGCCTCAACAACCGGCAAGCTTGCATGCGAAGATGTATGAATGCCGATGAGGTGAGAGTTGTATGTCAGGACAGAAGAGTTTGGCACTCTATTCACTCTGTTTACCTCCATGGAGAAACGGCGTGATAGTAAGTAAGTAAGGAGTTTTAAGCGATATAAAGCATTGAAATTTTTATAAAATACTGTGCGAAAATATTCATATTTTACGTGCAATGATTTTGATAAAATGAAATAGAGCAACAAATTGAAACAAAAATTGTCATGATCCGGTCAAATCGGTAACAGAAGAATGTAATGTCTATTACATACAGGGTTTAATCGAGTTAGTCTACAGAGAAAAGGAACCCACTACACACCCAGGGTGTATTATGAGAAATAGCTTCCATATCGGCCCTAGACTTTTGCCACCCATGTTTGGCATTTTTTTAATGCTAAAGTGGCCGTACTCGCCGCCCCGCTGACACTCATGGAAATGCGAGCGGGACGGGGAGGTGTCACACAAAACCTCTTCTCTGAACAAGCGACAATTGGAACATACTCATCATCCATAAAGTAGGAATTACAAGTTACATTATGTACAAGAAATGATATAGTTTAAGTACAATATACGAATGCACAAAGTCCATAGTGTCCATAGTAATAAGCACAAAGACATGTAGACATACAACTTAGGAGCCAGATTAATTAAAATAAATACAGAATTGCACCTTAGTTATTAGAATTATTCACTCCCTTCAGGGAAAAATCAAAATTAAATAAAATGATTAGATTTACAGGTTGTAACAGAGTTAGTTTAAAATACTTAACACGTAGATACTGTCGTGTATGGGTGTTAAAGCAAAAATGTCTTAATATCAATAGCTATGCAGATAAGCGACTTCAAAGCTGCATTTTTTATCAATATTTCTTATTTCTTTTATGTAAAACGTTAAATTTTATTAAAGTAACTTATATCGATTATAAAAAATGTATTCGCTTTAATAAAAAAAATTTTAACAATTCAAACAATACAAAAATTTAAACTATATTTTTTGAAAGGTTTTATCATATTTTTTGATTTATATAAAAACGAATGAATTTTTAATTTTTGGTATAAATTTCTTTAACAATATAATAGATAATCTGTACAGTAGTATTTACGTAAAAAATTAATTTCTGTGTTTTTTCGTGTAATATTACACCCTGTGACTAACTATTTTTTTTGCATTGTTACAATTTAGGACACTGCGCACAACAGAGGAACCATCTTTTTTTTTCTGGCCACCCTACCCCCTTCACCCGAAACATATAGATTTTGTTTAAATGCACTCAACGAGCCTAAGGAAGATATATATTCATTCCATACCCCATAAAATTAATAAACTCTAAATATCACAGTTTCAGTGAATTACCAGAATAGAACCAGAAATCTCCGATATTAGAAGCCAAAATCAGAGCTACAAGTCCGATTTTGTGTAATAATGGGTAAAAAGTTGTCTTTAACTTGGCCGAAGTCTGTGCTAAAGGAGGCATGTAATTCGGTGTACTTAACATTGAAATCTGAACTGTAACAATTTTGATCTCAAATAACATACATAGTTTTTCAAATAATATTAAGTTAAGTTAAGAATATTTTCACATAATTTAAAAAATATTGCAAGGTTTGAATGTCCAAGAATCATTTCAGGAAAATTGACCAAAGCTTGTTCTTATTTTGGGCTTCATAATGTCATAATCAAAATGAATATAATTTTCTTTTGTACGCTCACAAGACACTAACGAAATGGATTTTGATGAAGCTCTTTATTTCGAATGTATATATTTTGTATATAAAGATTATTTAAAGTTATAATATGTTGGATCATATGACTAAAGACGAAATTATTTTGAACAAAAAAAATGTATTTAAATAAAAGAAAATGTGTGTAACCTGTAGATACATACTTCTATTTTGTATTCACCCGTTATATGTGAATGTTTGAGAGTAGTGAATTTATAGGTAGCTATATAAAGATCACATGTGAAACCAGCGAGTCTGGCTGTGCTAGATCAATACTTGCTTTATGCCTTCTGCGTATAGGAAAATATGAACCTTCTTTACACTGCATGCTAAATTCGCTCTACATAATATTATATTTTATGATGATTCTCGCTTCTGCGACAAACGATTCGAGATATATTTTTATTTTAGTTTTAAAAATTCTATGATAAAAATAATTATATCTAAACAAGGTATAATAAATTTTGCCTTAATTAAAAATTAAGATGTAACAGGTGCAAGGGAGAAGTGACGCAGTAACAACTGATTCAATTCAATGCCGACAAACAAGATGTTTATTTTGTTGTTTAGGTTATTGTTAAATAACATAGTAAAAAACAAATTTTAGTAGTCAAATATTACTAAAAACCCCAGTAAGATTTTCTATTCAATACAATGAATATAAATCACTCATTTTCGCTATCATATTCATAGTTCTTTCATTCAATTTACAATTTGAACAGTGGAGATATCACGCTATCCTTTTTTAAATTTAGAACTATGCTGTGAAAATATATCGATAACACCTGCATTACTTGCTATTTCTGAAATAACGTAAATAAACTTGTGGATTATTATTATTATTTTTAATTTTTTTTTAATGGTAACTAACATATTTAATATTGGTAATTTTCAAACCATGTTTTAAGCAACAAAATTCGGACATGTATAATATAAGTAAATACGTTGAATATTTAATATGTTAAAAAGTGTTGCGCCATCTGGTAATTAGTCTCAATTCATTTAACGAAAAAGTATGGCAGATATATTATGTTTCGGTGATTCATTGGAATATTTCTTATAAAATAACTCTTTAAAACACCACATGAGATCAGCAGGGCAAAGGATGATTTAAAATTATTTATAATCGATGACAGGTACCTCCAAACCTGTTTCGAAGTACCCTATTCCAACACCCGTTAGGTGTAAAAAAAAATGCCTTTTTTGTTTGTCTTTTTGTGGTGATATTCCGCTGCAGAAACTGGATTTTCGCAGACTGGTGAATTTAATTCTCAAGGACTTCTTCTATCCGACGTCTTTACA
Source organism: Agrypnia vestita (assembly GCA_016648135.1). NCBI lineage: Eukaryota > Metazoa > Arthropoda > Insecta > Trichoptera > Phryganeidae > Agrypnia > Agrypnia vestita. The sequence continues at coordinate 5,502 of JADDOH010005642.1, forward strand.
CGCTGAAGAAAAAGCCATCAAGTAAACAACATCAAACATATAAAATTATTTTGAGGAGCAAATGCATCCTCTCGCAAACAAAAATTTCACGGTCTCTGAAGAATAGAATACACTTGTCGATAAAAAAAGAATTCCTCATTTTTTAAAAAGAAAACAGATGTCTGTGAAAAAAAAAACCCGCTGTAAATCGATATTCATTTATTTAAATAGATCCTTATGCTGTTCATGTCAATGATAAAAAAGATTTTAATATATTTACAATGTTGTGGTAGTATTAGTTCATTCATTCAATTAAATTGTACTATGTGTTTTATGGAAAACAATTAAAATTTTAATATTTATTTGACAATGCTCTCACTCAGAGAGAATATTTTGCATTTTGCATTTTAATCATTTGTAGTAGTATACTATGTGTTTTATGGAAAACAATTAAAATTTTAATATTTATTTGACAATGCTCTCACTCAGAGAGAATATTTTGCATTTTGCATTTTAATCATTTGTAGTAGTATATTAGTTTTATTTAAATACATTTTTAATTATAAAATATAACATATATAGATTTTATTATTTGCAATTAAAACTTTTAATAGTGTAATTTTAAGCCTAAATAAAATTGAAAGCAAAAACCGGGTAACAGTTCATTTTTTGCACACGTATAGAAACACGTTACAGATGCTTTAAGTAAAAAATAAATAAAATTTTCCAGTAGACATAATTTTTGTGAGGATTTCATTCGATTGCGTTTTTAAACTTGATTGTAAGTCACGAATCATTATATTTTTTGTTAAAAATCACTGTTATTGATTGTGAATTACACATATCAGTGATGGAATAGTTCGGTGATTTCAGGCTCATCACTAATATCAACCGTTTGGACCTTATATTATATTTATATTGCCTCAGTTGAGTAAACTTTATTTGAAAAGGTTCGTTTAAAAGGGAGAAAAAAAAACTTCGAAGTTGAAGATTGCAAACCACTGGATCGTCAAAACGATTGGACGAGTAGACCCTTAAATTAAAAACATCGTAATGCGAGGGGTTATTCACTAACGAACATACTCTTACCACTATGCCCTGGTGGAAATCCCTCAGTTTTTGCATTGCTTAGTTATTTGTTCTAAGTACTGAATGATTTGTTTTGGAGATTAGTTCATATAAAATTATTTTCATAAAATACGAACCTACTAGTAATTAAATTCAGTAATTTTAATATTTTGTATTTTTTTTGTGTGAACAAAAAATCTAACCCATAAAACTCAATGTCTGTCTGTCTGTCTGTTCTCTATACAAATCCACACCGTTTGTCCGATTTGATTTAAATTTTGCATACTTATGCTTTAGGACCCGGCGGGTAACATAGGCAACATTTCCCCCCTATTCTCTTACCTCCTACCCTCCCCCTGATATTTTTTCGATGCAAATCTTTACCGTTTGACCAATCGGACTCAAAATTTGCAAACTTACTCTTTAGTAGGACTAGGCGGGTAACGTAGGCAACATTTTCCTCTTCTGTGTATAGTTTTCTGGGATATTCTGCCATGTATATGTGACCTCTCTGGCCGACGTTTCGGATCTCATTGCAGGGTACATCATAAGGGCTGATGTGATGGGTGTGTGCTGAAGTATAGGTTAAGTATTGCCTTGCAATACCGTACCGAAGTCAGGGTATGTCCAAGTTTACGTTAGGTTAAACAGTACCGTGTCAAAAGCAGGGTCTTGATGTAGTGTGTTGTGTATCTACTAACGGATGCCGGATTGTGCGGATCGTTTATCCTGCGGCGCCGGATACTACGAAGTTTTTAACTTAAGACCGTCATCCCTATTAATGTTTACCGGGTGCTTGTATATTTCAATTGCTTATTTGACCAGGCGCACGTGGTGACTTTTGGGCTTTTCTAAGATTTTCGGGTCAAATGAAAAATGGTGGCCCGTATCTAGAAAGTGCTCAGCCAACGCCGATTTTTCTGGATGACCGAGTTTGCATGCTCTTTTATGCTCATCAACCCTCTTTGAAATCGTGCGTGCTCTTTGTTCCACATACACTTTGTCGCAATTTTGACGAGCCTATAAACACCGTCGGACTTAAGGGGATCCCGAGAGGTCACATATACCCGGCAGAATATCCCAGAAAACTATGCACAGAAGATTCTGATCGGCCGTGAAAACCTAAGGACATTTTTAACATTTTCCCCTCCCCCTGACATATTTTCGATGGAAATCTGTACCGTTTGACCGATCGGACTCAAAATTTGGAAACTTATTCTTTAGAACTTGACGGGTAACATAAACAACATTTCTCCCTATTCTCATATCCCTTCCCTTCCCCCTGATATATTTTCGATGCAAATATCTACCGTTTGACCGATCGGACTCAAAATTTGGAAACTTATTCATTAGGACCTGTCGGGTAACAAAAGTGACATTTCCTCCCTATTGTCTTACTCTTTCCCCTCCCCCTGATATATTTTCGATGCAAATCTATACCGTTCGAATTGAAACTTTGTTTACCCTCAAAAATTTATTTTAAACTTAATCCTTAACCCTTGCATCGCCGGCTAAGAACAGCTAGTAAAAATATATATCCTTCCTTGTCACAAATTTAAATAGATTATTATATATAATTGAATTTGCGAATACTCATACTATAAGAAAATAAATACTTTTAAACCAAAAATATTGCAAGTGACGTGCTGCCCGCGCAGGTATAATTTAAACGTCATCAGTGGTGTAGATGTGCTCGTATGGCGTTTGTATTAATTTTCCTGATTTTGCATTCTAACGTTTTAGTAATTTGAATTACTGTAAAATAAAAATTATGTATAGGTACCTACTATTTTTCGCAATACCCGTCATGACACAAATTCAATTAACACGCATTAAACATAATTATTTACAGATACAAAGCATTAATTTGCTTGTGTCAGTCATGAGTAATATTTGTGTCAACAGAATTATTGCCTTGAAGTTACAAGGTTGTAACTGAAAAAATAATTGAGGAAGGTACCTATCTACTTGTACATGCTTTGTATGTATATAGGTTAAGCAACGTGAAGGTTATTTATGGTATCAACATAATATAATACATACCTAGATCGATACCTATAAAACTCAATGTTTGTCTGTACTCTATACAAATCTACACCGTTTGTCCAATTCGACTCAATTTTTGCATACTCATGCTTTAGAACTCGGTGGGTAACATAGGTGACATTTCCCCTTCCTTTTTTACCCCTTTCCCTCCCCCCGATATATTTTCAATGCAAATCTGTACCGTTCGACCAATCGGACCCAAATTTTGTATACGTATTCCCGACGGAAATAATCGGCCATATTTCTTCCCTAGGTATCCTATCCCTTCCGACCTTGATTGAATGGAAACCTGGTTTTAATTAAAGACTTTGCAAAACAATGGAACCTCTGTTTCCTCCCACAAATTTATTTTCAATTGGGTCCTTAACCAGTGCAACGCCGGGTACGAACAGCTAGTATATTACACATATGCTAACGTTTCAGGTAGAACACATTAATTCTTTATTGATTTTTGTCTCGCATTGTCAAAAATATTACCGAATTTTATGAACTTCTAAGAAACACTATCCGGCATGCTTTTTTATTTTAAATTTCCTGGTGAATATGTGGTTCGCTCCTCGTCTCGGAAGCCACAGAGATCCTTCTGTTTTTTGTCGCCCAACCGCTCAACTTACTTTTTTGAAAAATAAGAAGGATATTACTATGACACCTTACAATATTGCTATACTTAATAGAAAATTATAAAGCAGAATTTTTTTTTAAAAAAACCACGCTTAAATTGAATGCACCAAAAGTAAAAAATAAATTTTCGGTCAAAGAATAAATTACGGAATTCTGTTGTTAATGAAGAGAAAGCGCTCACGTTTTAATTAGGAGAGTGAAGCAAACATTTTTTGGCCGTAAATTTATTTTTTACTTTTAAGTATATTTAAATATAGGCGTGGTTTTTTGAAAAAATATATTTTTCATGTAATATAATGTCTTAGTCTTAATAATACCCGTTGTATAAAATCAATTCTGTAGGAAACTAGCCCCATCTTTTGGTGAGCTCATTAACTAATTTCCCTATAACACTTTGATTTATTAATTATAATGGATTAATAGATTAATAAGTTAATTGATTCATATATCGTACCGAGAAAACGTCTATGTGCAAAATTTTAGCCCGATTGGAGATTTGAAAGTGGATGAAATATCAATTATAAGATTCCGTCCAGACAAACAGACAAACAGATGAAGCTAATTGTAATAATATAATAATAATAATAAGCATGGTTAAAAAAACTAGAGGGAAAAAATAAATTGACAAACTAAACAGTATAAAAGATAATATTTAATACATTGTAGCCGCAAAACTTAAACTTATTATTATTTAACATTTTATTTTGTTTAATTGAATGCATCTATATTTAAGTGAAAAGTTTGAATTAATTATCTGCAAAAATAAAAGTTAAAAAAAAATAGAACAAAGGATATTTAAAACAAAATAAATTAGATAAATTAAGTGGAAAGATCCAGAAAAAGTATTCTATCGAAATAATATTTTGATATGATACCACCGGGATCGAACCCGAAATTTTTCCAATCCGGGAATCTGCGATAATCCAATTTCCCCATGCCCATTTAAGATTTCCATAATTTTGACACTTATTTATCCGTTCATGTAAGTTATGCATCTATTATTCCATTTTGAAATATTTAGTATTGGCAGGTAGATTCTTGACAGCGAGTAAGCTGGCATAGTTTTTTGAAATATTTTCCGCACAACAAACGGCGGATCCCTTTGCGATTGCTTCTAGTCGGCCATCTTGGATATTGGGAGATGCGGTTGCCATAGAAACGCGATTGAAGACACCCCTATCGAGATGTTTCCATCCCTTTCCGACTGGAAACTATCACCCTTTGAAATGTGTCTTGTTCGTTCGTTGTGTTTCTGTGAAAAGTTGTGACCCGCCAGAAATAAAATCATCTCGCTTGACTTTAGCCAGAAAGTGGGGTAGTTTTAGGCGCTGAATTTTATGTCAAGCTTCAATTTTAAGACTTATTGGAGTACAGCGGATATAGGTACATGGTGGAATAATTTTAAAATGTATAAATTCTGCATTTATATTAATGAAATATAATTATATATTATTTGTACTCTAGAGTAATCTTGTTCATACATATGTTGAGGATAAAAAGTAACCAATGTACATTAGTTTACAAAAGAAAACTACTTAATTTTTTTTTTAAATATTATTTTTGATCATTATCATGATCATCTCGGCCTGCTGTTTTGCCATTTTAAAAATTTGAGTTGTCTAATAAATTAGAATTAGCCTGTGACAACAAATTATTTACATATTACGTAAAGATATATTTTAAAATCATAAGGAATCTTAGCTAAAAAAAAATATTTTGTACTGGCTGAAAATTCGATACTTATTTATGTAAGTAAGTAAGTTATATAAAAATTGAGCTTCTCAGACGCCAAAATGATCAACATCTCCAATTAAAATAATTCCATACTTTTTTATATTTGCTTCTTTGTTTCTATCAGAAATTCCAAAGACTAACTAATACTGTGATATAGAATTAAATGACACAAAAAGGATTAAAATATGTAGTAAATTAAAATAATACACTGTATGAAATAACGTAATAACAATTTAAAGATTCGATTTGAGCGATTACTTCCCTTTAACCGACCCTAAGAATTTCATACTGCTCTAAGGGTGAAATTTTGTCTTCAAGATTTTTAAGAGAGCGAATACTTGGCACGATCCGCACTGTTTCAATTCTGTCCTTTACGCGATATTCGGTATTAAAGATTCTTTCGTATACAGGTACCTTAATATGTTCACTGATATACCTTTTATTTGAATTGGAAAATAGTGGCATTGCATTCCTTTTAATGAGTCAACAATTAGAAATGTGTGTGAAAGTTTGTCGGTCAAACTGCTTTGTTGCAATTACTTGCACAACTACAATAATTTTGCTGACTCAAAAAGAATGATTTGGTTATTTTGTTAACTAATCGGAATGCGATTGAATCAATGCTGAAGAGCTATTAAAATATTTTTAATGTTTATTTTATTAATCTTGCTAGACATTATTAGATACCAATAGAAAAGGTTACATGTAAACATCGCTCGTGTAGGTATGTGTTTATGTATTGTACGTATAGTTTAGAGGCAAATTTTATTAGATTTATTTTTGATAATACCTACTTAATTTTTGTTAGAAAACGGTTCTCTATTATTGTACTTTGTTTGTAAAGGTATGTATTAAATTGTCGTGAGATTTTAAAATCGAGAAGAACTGCACATAAAAAGTTTTCCGATTAATCTAAAAGATTTTACCAACCTACCGGGACGTGAAAGAAAATGTTTTAATATTAGATTGTGTGTTTTAATGTCAAATATTTAGCTCGACATAAATGCCGAATTAAATATATAGTCACCGTGGCAACTAGTATGACGTATTTGTTTCGTCATATATTTTGTGAGATTATTTCTAATTTTCTTTTTGGTAAGGGTGGATGTGACATTTAAATAGATTGCACAATTAAAATTGGTGGGCATATTTACATAATATTTATGTACTTTAAGGTGCCATGTGTTTATACATTTAAAACTACAACTGTGAATGCACATTAATATAGTTCAAGGAGAAATTACGTATTATGAAATATGTTGTAAGGTCAGTAAATAAAATTGGATAATAACAAACAACAAAAAATACAACGCGAAACGCAATAGAATTAATTTAAAATATATAAGTATAAGTATCTGTATAACTACGCATTAATTTTTTTTAATAGTATATCAATGATAAATACCTACACACTTTTTAAATCTCTAGATATATAATAATTAGCGGAGTATGTACATTATTCGACGTAGTTTTTAATCAAAATTTTACACTAGCAATAAACCTTACATGGTCATCAAACATATACCAATCCACAGGATGTTAAAAACTACTTAATTCCATGTTTAAGGATTTACAAATTTTACTTAAAAATTATACGGGATTACAGTTGGATAAATTATAAATTTTGAAAATAAAAAAAGGGTTCATTGTAAATTGAATATCTTAAAAAACCAGGTCATTTTTACAATCTTCTAAATTAGTTTTCATGTTAGTACTTAATTATTATATTATTTTCCATATATTTATTTTTATTGTCATTGTATATATGTACTGCGAGTATTTATTTATAAGTATACATTGTATCCTGATAAACGGACCATTGGTCCCGAAATAAGTTGATATTTTTAACAAATAAGTGATAAAAACAAAGTATGTTTTTATTAATTGTATTAAAATGATGTAGTTTATTTTTCCTACTGGCATATATATATATAATTATCTTATATAGTTGATATTTATGAAGAAATAAATGCCAAAAAGTAACCCATAAAAACCAAGTTTTTACAATACTTCCTTTCTCATTTTCGGGTTTCGTGTCTACCATATACGTCGGAATCTCCATATAACTTACTTCGTTCTATGAAAAAAAACATTAAAAATTTGAAAAATCCAAAATTATACTATGATTAATATTTTTTTAACGAAAATTTGATAGATCTTCTTTATCGTCGCCACGAGTCTACTTGCAAAGTTTCAGCTCGATTGGATCACGGGAAAAAGTTAAAAATCGATCCAAAGTTTTTTCGTCAGACAAGCAGACAAGCAGACGCCACGAGTTAAAAGAAAGGAAGTAAAAATAGGTTAAAACACTCAAAATTGACATCTTTCTTTAATCGTATTGCTACAAATGCCTTTAATGTACGAAACATAATGAATGCAAAAGTGATATACTCGAGAGCACGTTTATCATAATTTGCGATAACGCCTTAAGCTTCTGAAACTTATATTACATTGTTTTACGATCCTTTGTACGATTGTTGGTTAACATATTGCAGTAATAAAAATTGTTTTCAAAGGTTTAACCTACTAAACCTATTTTTACAAGTAAATATTACGAGTTTCCGTTTAAGAATCCGTAGTACCTACCTCTTTTTTTAAATTTTGAGAGTTCAATTCTTCACACTGTTATAGAACGCGGTATATAAGTACTGCAAGATCCAGAATTATTATATTTGCATTAATTAGCTTAATTAGACTTTACTTTTTTAGAACATTTACCCTTTTTGTTAGAGAATCAAATATTGTATATAAAATAACAAGTTACACGGAAACTGGACCGTTGCTGGGCAAAGCTACTTTACCCAGCAAAAGCAACCGTAAAAGCCGATCGCTTTCTGCTAGTTTAAAATCTATTGCGTCATATGGCTGTAGTATTTCTGTCTCTTCTATTTGCTCACTTTCACTTTCGCCGCAACACACTTAATAGATACCTATATAAACAACAACATATTTTATACAAATATTGCAGGAATTGCAAAATACTTAAATTAAGTGGTATTAAAAAAAATTATTTCCGATTTCAGATTTTATTGGCACGATGGCTATGTTTGTACAAAATTATAAGTATACTCCTTATTTTCTCGTAATACTATTCGAATAATTAATATTAATCTTATCTTACTCCATTTTTATATAAATAAACTTCTCGTTTTACAGGTATTTTCGAATTTTAAGGCACTCAAATACTCTTATGTTGTCCTTAACCTTTAATGTTGTCTATTTATTGGAATATTTCTGTCTTTTGGGGATAATCACACCGATGCACAAACACAATATTTATTTAACATGCCCACAGAAAACAATAAATATTGAATACATTTTCAAAACTGCATGAAAAAATTGCGATTTTCTGCGGAGATATACAAAAGTTGAGACATAACGTTGTGTGAAGCTAGTCTCGCAGAATACAAGAAATTTGTAGAGTGAACTTTGAGCTTCTCTTTATGTTTCTATATGCTAAATAAATTTATTCTGTTAAACAAAATTCAAAAAAATTCTAATAAAATATAAAAACGCCTAATAACATGATGGGTCAAATTTTTGATTCGTCATCGTTTAAAGTTCGTTTACCATTCACATTTATGTTTTTTTTTTAAATGTTATTTTTTTTTCTCATATCTTTATATAATATAATCTCATGAGCATTAAATAAATAATTTAACAATTGAAAGAATCTCTAAGGTGTTGATTTAATATCGACAGTATTTTGTTTCTCTGCTTTCAATTTTTCGTCTTTTTCAGATTTATCAAAATCGAGTTGAATTTCAAGCAGAGATTTATTTTTAGTTTCCGGCATGTAAAACATAATAAATACAGTTGCGATCAGCACACATATAACAAATATTCCGTGAGCGTAGTATTGCCCGATGCCATCCTTGATGATTTGGAATAGTTTGATAACTATCGCCATGGAGGTTCCTTGGATGAAGGCCATGTACGATGACACAAAACCTCTGATGTTATAAGATAAGATTTCACTGGTCACCACCATAGGAACCGGTGCCAAACCGCAATCGAATCCCATCCTCAATATAAATACTCCGACCATGGGAATCCAAGCGTATTCGAAACCGATATAATCAGCTGATTGGAAGTAGTAGAAGGCACCCAGAATAATATTCGAGACTATGCAAATCAACGCTGATAGCCCGTAAAGTGGCTTTCTGCCGAAATAATCCATAACTAAACTTGTTATTATTATTGAAACGTCTGAAAGAATTTCACAAAGCAGCACGGCGTAAGCAGACGGAATCGGAGAATTGGCTTCGATAAATATGGTCTGCATGTAATTGCTTATTGCGGCAACACCGCTAAATTGCTGTCCAACCACTAGAACTGTGATTATTAATATGGCCTTTCTCGATTTCGGATCAAACAGCTGCTTGAGTATTTGCGAGAAGTTCGAGTTAGCAGAATCTTCGTCTAAAAATTTTTGCATACTTTTAAGTTCTTCTTGAATTCCTTCAATATTGGTGCAGCCTCGAAACTTCATCAGTGCCCTCTCAGCATCCTTGGTCTTGCCCTTTTTGCATAAGAAGTACGGCGTCTCTGGCATCAACATGAACGATACGAACATGAGGATCGGTATAATAATAGATACCGAATTGAGCGTGTGAAAAGACACAACGGGGCCGACTATGTACTCCACCAGACTTCCCATCGACTGGGACAAGACTGAGAACGTAACGATCGCTCCCCTCACATTTTGGCTTACGACTTCTCCTATATAAACCGGCACGGATCCGTACGTGCATCCAACTGCAGCACCGAGAAGAAACCTCCCGATGTAGATGTGGACCACTGATGTGGAGAAGATGAGAGAGATCCAACCACACATGAAAACCAGTGACACCAAGATGATCATCGGTTTCCTACCGACCTTGTTGAGGAAGTAGGAGAACGGCAGGGACATGGTGACCCCGCCGATAGCCAGCATGGAAGCCGCCCATGATATCTGACTGCTGTCCAGAGGAATCGGAGAATCCTCAGCAGCCAGCTTTACTAACGATGGTGAAGCCCATCCCGACGCACTTCCAATCGAAGCAAATGCAAATCCACCTGCGAAAACAAAAATATTAGCTTTATTCTCACTTTAGTTCTTAATTATAATATTAAATAATACCTATCTCAACATAGATATTTCTAGTGAGACAGGCACAATCCAACCAAAATTTTATATTTAAATTAAATAGAAATAAACAAACAAACAAATTAGTTATTCAACTCCCAATTATTTATTTTTTATTTTCGTTAATGTCTTTATATACTACGAATTTAAATTTTTAGTATACGTTGTATCCTAATGTAAATCGTTGGCTCCGAAACTCGTTGATCAACCAATAAATATAGATTTCATACAAAGTGTTATCTTTTTATCAATGTAAAAAAATATTACTTCTATCCGTGTGTTGATGTTACAGAAAATATACATAGAAACAATGCATGTGCGATTTGTTCAACATCGTGAATGCAAGAATGCTATGGATGCAAGATATGGACGTATGCAGCTATACGGATCTGTGGACTCGAAGGTATTGAATATGATTTCCACACCTGAGGTTAGTACATATAGATGCTTTTATTTTAAACAAGCCTTTTCAGCTGGTTAGCGTTTTCGGGAGTTGTTTTTATCTTGTAAATACGACCATTCTGGCAAAACAGACCATCCTTAAGAGGATACGAGAAATTTTGTATACTCTAATAGTAATAGTTTGCACGGCCTAATAGTAATAGTAATAGTTTAAAGCGTACAATTTTGAGAACAATTTAAAAACATTTTCAAACGATCAATAAAATTAAAATCGTCATAATTGAATATAAAAAATAATTTAAATAAATAGTTATGACTTAAATGACTTTGTATAATTTTATAATTATAATTGTAGATTGTATTATGTTATTAAAAAAAACATATTTTTTACACGAGATTTTTAATAACATAATACAATGTTATTAAAAAAACACGTGTAAAAAAATATACGACGAATAAAATGTGAAAACGTGTTTGTTGTTTATATCGCGAAACTTCATTTCTTCCAGCTTTGTTTTGTTTCCCGCATCAAAGACCGCATTCAATACAACACAACAAAACGTTAAAGTGTAATCTGTAATAACACTGTTATATCACTACCACGACACAAATTTCACAAGAATCACAGAAAATCACTCAAATATTAATAAAAAACAAATTCACGAACTTGCAATTATAACGTAAATCGTGTATTCGTGCTTCTTCAATGTCCGGACGATGTTCAACATTTTTGAACTGACACCAGGTACAGTAGGTAAAGTGTCGCCCTAATTAGCCATCGCTGATCCACCAGCTCCAGCCACTTGCAGAAATGAACTGAACTTGTCACTAACTGATATATTTCGCCTTCGACCACCGCTACGTATTTTCAATGGTACAATCAACCGATGAGCGAGCTCGGCGAATCGCGAATGCGACGTTATACTTTTATGAACGCGGTTTTATAAACAAACAATTGTTATGGCTGGCAGACAGATGTTGTACATTTTTCTGCGACAAATTTAATACGGCATTTAAAAATGTTTAACTAGATAAATAATATATTTTTAATACATTTAAAGATTGAGACCCAAAAAAAATAAATAATGTAGATATAATGACAAGTATGTGATAAATCCACTAGTAATAAGCTAAAAAGTGAACAAATAATAAACTAAACAGTAAACAGTGAAAAAAATAAACTAAATTAACAGAATTAATGGCAGAAGAACGAGTACCAAGAAGTATCCTACTGGCAATCCCGAAAGGAAGGCGACCGGTGGGTCGCCCAGATTAAGTCGGGAGAAGCAACAAAAAAGTGTATGAAAATGAAAATAGACAGTACAAGGCAGGAGAATATGGAAGCACTTTGTCGAGTCATTCATTGGCCCCCGACCCTTCTAGGGCAAGGATGAAGATGATGATTATGTTAACATAATCAAAACGCTGTCACTTGGTTGGTTTCTAGTACAGATCGTTCCAAGAAAAGATTTTTACAAAAACGATTTGCTTCACTGGTGGAGAACGCGAAAATCTATGCATTAAGCGAAATGATTACTAGAAATCTAGTTGACGCAACAGGCCCTTAGGCGGTTAGATTTGGAAATAACGAATGAAGTGTGTTCAAAAAGTGTACTCACTGCGAGGTACCGAAGCGATTATTGGTGGCATCAGAAATAGCGAAAGTCTTTTTATGGTGCTTCTATTAGATACCTCAATAACCGCGGAAAAAGATCTACGAAAGTGAAAAATGTTAGAGTAGTGTATCAGAAAAGAGAATGGCGTTCTATGCTCTCTACCTGCCCCCGCAAAACATCGCGATAGTACGTTAATTAATAACACGTTTTACAGGTGAAAATATCCATGGAAATATCTATTCGATTGTTGGAACTGAACTAAAACAGATTGTGAATGAAAATGTGTGACGGAAACGAAATGGTTTATTTTCTGTTACTTATATTGCTTCATGTTAATAATGGTAGATTCGATGGAATGTAATCGAATCGATATGAATTGGTTTTAATCGTATGCACAACACAATATACATAAGTACTAATTAAAATTGCTGGTGTTAAATACAAATATAATTAAAAAAAAAAAATTAAACATTTTCGAAATCTTTTCATTCTTAAAACCGAGCCAACCATTTTTTTTAAATTACTACTATAATATTTTAAATGTAATTATTATCAAAGCATATTATTTTGACATAGGTACGTTTATACATAAAATACAGTTTATTTGTTACGTCTTCTTTAATTTATTTTTATAAAATGATTAATTTACTAGTTAAAATAATGTCAAAACTTATTTGTATGCTTCTTTATAATTATCAATTTTGAACCAATTTACTAATGTAATTTGGAAGCTGTCAAATTATATTATCAAGCGCCTGCGTTGTCAATGAACGAATAAAATAAACATTTTAAAAACTCTTTCTTTGCAAAAATGATTAACGTGTTGCATAAATTGTAACTTACAAAGGAATTATTAGCTTACGTGTGATTAAATATGTACATATCATCGTATGATTTTTATTCGCGTGGCTTATTTCAATTTAAACAAATATTAACTTATGCTTGTAAGAAGTGAATTGCTCTAAGATAAGCGGATTCTGCTATCGACAGCCAACGTTTCTCTTTGCAGACTGTATAGGTAGTGTTAGAAGGTCGCCCAGTTAAGGTTGTTGACCACGTGACGAAAAATTCTCGTGAACCACGCGTTGGACTGCTTTCGCTTGAGCAGTTAAAAAAGTGGGTTTGTTTTCATTTGGTCTTCTGAAAACTAATTATGTTAACTAATTCTACGATCTTTGATATGGGAGTTCTTATTTTCTTGTTTACTATATTTTTCGAAGATATATAGGCATGCGAGCATATACATACATTTTTTTTTATAATTAATCATCGGGTTGTCAAAAAGTGTTTAAAAATGAATCATACATAAGCGGTAATAAGATTAAATATTAATTTATATGCTCTGCAGTGGCAGTTAAAAAGTAACAATTACCTACTATACTGAAAGAGCAAAATTATGAAATACCTAAAATGTATTTACATATAACAGATTTTTATCTCATATATGTATTGTTTCGATGATGGTTTCATACTAAAACACTTCTCTTTTCAATCCCACTCGAAGGTATCAAAAATCATTTACGAGTAGGTATACTCTGAATGATTCAAATATAATAATGTATAAACAAAGACGGAATCATTTTCAACAACTTATAATGCATTTATCACTCATTTTATAAAACATACACCAAGCACTTATTAAACATATACCAGTACTTAGATAAGAAATAAATATAAGTAATAAAAAAATTCGTTATCCCATATCCGATATTGTCAATCTTCCAAAGAAAACTGGACGAACAATGAAATTAATTTACTCTCAAATTCGGTTTTGTTTTTTGTAAGAAACTACAAAAAAACATTACAACAACATTGAAACAATGTTGGAAACAAGGAAATTATGTCCACTTCCTTACTTATTTGTTTCAATTAACTTTGTTTGTTTGATTCGTAATTTTATACATTGGTCTGTACTTCTCAGACGTTAATGTAATGAATATATTATCATTTGTACTTGGAGGTAATATTTGATTTATATCCATTGTACCATTGTGTTTGTCTCCTAGACGCCTGTATTGAAATCCGTTTAATTATTCTTAAGCACGTGGTGAACATTTATGAGTGGAGTGATGTCTATAGCATATTTTCTTTGAATTAAGCTGTAGCGATAAGGTACATTTCTCAACACATTCGTCACATCAATATTTTTACTACTACACAACATTTAGAATGTTAGATGAATTCACATTATTGTAGGGACAAACGTGTTTTTAATGAATTACTAGAGTTTATATTTCTATGAAAAATAAAGCAATATTAAAAACATATTCTCCAACTGTGTCCACTTACAGATTGTGAAAACTATAAATACGATTACTTCATAGAAGGTATCACAGCGCATTGCGCAAACGCTCTGCGCGTATTGGGAAACATGTTACGACGCAATACTTAATGGTTAATTATTATTATTATGTTTAAAAAATACCTTAATTCTTATAAGTTGACTTAAATGTTTTACAATCTTTGTGCTTATTACGACATGGAATTTTATTCCAATCGTACGTATATAAAGCATCTGTAACTCAACGATGTCGTTTTAATTTTATTTATAATTCAAAAACTATTTGTAAACTATTAATATATTAAACATTTAAAATACCTGAGATATATTGCAAGGAATGCTGGTGTATCTGGAGTCAATTTAATAATTATTGTTTATTTATAAAACATTTATTGTAATTCTTTTGTAGATTTTTTAAAATTCTTTCTAAAACTGGGTGGGAATTGTGTGTAAAGTATAAGACGGTTAATTATAAATTATTTGTAACTAAATAATTGTTCATCGCTATAGCACAATCGTTAGTCCTCCTAAGTCAACATTAGTGCACTGAATACGATCAATAAATTATTACGCATTTGACAATAATCAATTGTTTCATACGTAAATAATATAATGTTTTTCCTTATAGATCCACATAACTTACTACCTAATAATTTACATAAAGTGATTTATACGATTCAAGACTCGAAGCATTCTTTTGCACTTAGGTCATAATTTACCGTACGCTTTGAATTTTTTTGATTTATAAAATGACAAATCATATTTTTATAGTTTCTTTAGAGTAAACCTTTAAGGAGTTTAGAGCTTCTTAAAGGTTTTTATGGTAAACTCCAGCGTTATCTTGTATTACAACAATGTTATACAATATTTGGTTTTTCCGCGTCCGTCTGTCACACCGAGCAAGTATTAAGCGGCCGTCCCGCACGCTCGCCCTCCCAGCCCGCGCATACGTCACTGTATGCCATACACACAATTAATGTCGGCAAATTCCCATTTAAGTACAATACATTTATTTACATTTAAAACTTGGCCAATTCGACCTGAGAGAAAAAGAAAAAAGTGCTGTCATCAGTCATTATCGAAAAATCATTTAAGGAGGCCGTCAAACACTGACACCAAAAAAAACTGCCTCTATCAGTTTATATTGGCGAATTATTTTAGAAGGCCACCGAACTGGTTATAGGCTGACGGTCAAGATCAGGAAAAAGCTTAAGCCAGAGTAATTCCAAGTTTTCAGTGTGCAAATCTTGACCTTGCGATAAAACCAGACGTAAAAGAACAAACGTATTTATGGCGTCAGATACAATTATGGTATGTAAAACTTGTTACAATATTATTTAACAAAATACACGAACTTAAACGAGAGTTTCGTAAACCTTTGAAAGTGTGTGTCACCTTGGAATGTGAATTGAATGCTAGTCAGCCGTTAAGAATTCAATACAAGATGAATGAAATATACACAATCGTGTCATATGCTTACACAAGTGTTGTATGAAAATAATATTTGCACACTGCTCCATTTTTTCTTAAAATTGTGCAGAATGTCTCTTAAATTATTATGTAAATTTAATTTATTGTCACGAGACGTAGCTATGGAGGAAAAATGAAACACTTAAGAACTTTTAAACTTTTATTCAAAGTCACTGGGCTTAAACTAAATCGGAGCACCGTTTTTGAATTTACAGTAAATGTTTTTAGAATATTTCACACACTACTTATCTAACTATTGATTAACACTATTAGCGCTGTTTCTACCGCATCAATCACTTTCGAGAATATCCTGTTCAATTTCAGACGTAGGTACCTCCCCATATCTGTCGCCTGGTCACACGTGCGCTGGCAACACACGCACGATTTTGCTTGTGGATTTCTATGGCGTTTAGCCCGCTGTCAATAGTTCTAACAGCTAGGTTATCGTTTTCTCAATGTTTTAAGAGTTTACTAGAAAAGTCGAGAGATTTCGATAGTGCGTTATTTCTACTAACACTACCATCCCGTGACATCGTGTAAATTTATTAAAAATAAGGAATGAAAATATTCAAATAAGTATCAAACATTATTATTTATTACTGAAGGTGTGGACGGAATTTTTTCCAGCATTATTATTATCTTTTTTATTTACATGCCATTAAGATACATTTCGTATTGAAGTTGCAATTGAAAAATGAAAAAATGGTACTGAAACGATAAAACGTAAAGAAAATTAATTAAATGCTAAAATTAATTACAAGCTAGTATACTACAAAAAATTGATGTTATTCATACAAAGATCAAAATTATAAAATGAATAGAGTGGATCCAAGGTGTCATTAATTCATTCCCGGGGGAAGGATGAATATCAAACGTTTTTTCCCATCTTCTTCTTCTTGTGCCCTATCCATTCAACGGACGTTGACTATCATGTTGGCTATGAGAACTTTTAGGTACTGCAGCCCGGAACAACTCTATAGTAGACTGGCAGAACCACTGTATCAGGCTTTTCAGCCATGATGTTCTCCTTTTTCTAGTGACCCGACTTCCGGCTATCTTTCTCTGCATTATGATATGTAAGATCTCGTACTTTTCTGCATTTCTCATCATAGTTTTTTTCTCACCAATGTTCTTTTTTCTCATTGGAATTAAAACTCCATTCCCAGCTCTCCGAATTTAGTCTATATATTCTACAACCAAAAAATTGGAAATCATCGCAATTATATTTTAATTACTAATAAACCTACTTATTTATTAGAGTAACGCGTTTATCGTTATGACAAATATTTACTCTTTAATACACTGTATGCCTACATAGATATGTAAGCAATTATATTCAGAATAACAAAAATTGTTTAGAATTTTTATTTTATAGAGGTAAAGACTTTTGTTTGGAAGAAGAGTCACGTTCCATTATGACATCACATAATGACTATTCTGGTGACTGCTTTCTTGATGGTTCATAAGCATTTTCAAATGATTCACCAGCACTCAATTTATTTAAAAACTTAAGCCATGTCGTATGTCGTGTTTTGTATTTTAAAATTCTCGGAAAGTACTCTCACACATCATCATCAAAAGAATTGATACGCTGATTAAATTACAGCGATGGTTGAGTGCCATTTCTTGTCGCATTTCTGCATTAAGGCCCAAGTGAACAGCCATAATATTAGTCCTTAGGAATACAGCAGTTAGAACCGGGCTATTATCTCCTTTTTTAACTAACTGACTTAAAATAAAGTCTTTACACATTACACAGTTGATTTCGTATATTTCATAATCAGAGATAAATTTAGAATTACTGCATTTTTTAAAGATTATATAATTCATTATCTGTCGAAATAGAACTGTGAAACCGCTTTAAAATAAGAGATTTTATTTAGAATTGGAGTTTTATTGAAGCGGTAAAGGTCGCTTATCAGGAGATAATGTAATTTGATATTTGATTAATCGGTTAGTTTGTTCTATTTAAGAGGCTTACTTAGATAATCCATCTATTACGTAAGTAAATGAAGTGGTGAATTGGTACAAATTTCCTTTAGAAGAAGGTAATTGTTATAGCCCGGAAAGATTAAAAAGAAACTCACAATAGTGAATTTTTTTAGTTTATTTTTTTAACCATCATTATTTACCATCATAATTATAAGTGTTCCCACTTCTATGAATAATTGCGGTGAGACCGGTTTTCTAAGTTTAATTTTTCGACGGTAGATAGATTTGGGGTGGGTGTGAATTCAAACGAGCGAATAATCGGTAATAAATGGGAGAAGTTAGAATGAGTGGCATAATAAAAAGAAACTTGCATAGTAAGAAGAAGAAAGTGGTAATAGTGAATCAGCCACCACCTAAATTATGAAATCAGCAGGTTTTGAATATTATTTGATAATTGATTTGAAGTAATAATTATTAATTTTATTTATTCTTACTAGAACCCTGCAATAATAACATAATTTATATACTTTAAAGGGGATATAAGTAATTATTATAAGCTAATAAAAATTATGGAAACATACTTAATAAGACAGGAATATAATAGGAGATTCTTTTGAATTTTTCCAAAGCAGGGTAGTTGTTTCGTGCATCGATTGCATTAAATGAACAATTTTTTTTTATCATGTGTTTAAAAAAAATGGTTTTCTATGTAATAATAAAACCACTCACTCATTTTAAAACCAAATGTTTGATGAATATGTCACAATTGGTGTTGTTATTTATTTTTAAGTAATTATAAGTATTGTACAAACTCTATTAGCCTTCTTATAAAATTCCACAGCACATTTGACTAAATCAACAGACAAATTCAGTTCTTTCCCAATCGTAGACTTAATTTACAGGTCCACATTTTGATAAAACATTCGACTACAGAGCTTCGCCAGAGAAAAGGTAGTTACTAGAAAAAATTCACATCACATGCTATTTCACAATTTGAAATTGGATAAATTGATAGAACGGGGAGAAAGGAGGTGGTTCTGGCCCTCGGGGCTGTTAGGCTCCCGCTTAGAGGAAAGGGAGGAAATGTTGGATTTTTTTAGCATTCCACCCTTGCTCTGAGTGGGGTGTGGCGTGAACTCGGCGTACTTGTGTCCCAGTGCTTACTGCTTGGTTTCGCAGTCACGTGCGATGTGTGAGCATTGGTTGTAAGTTCGCCGAAACATGTGACGCTCGATTGGTCAGAATAATAATACTGAACAATAATGGTAACACAGAATTGAAAATGAATATTTTCACAGAATTATTTTTATTTAAAATTATAATATTATTGCAGTTTTTGATGCTTAAAAATGTATACTTTTCTTCAATACCATAATTACAAGCGTTGGAAACGGATACCCTTTTCAATACTTCTATATATTTCTATATACTTCTATATAACTCGTTTTATAAAACAAAATTTTTAGGTCACCGTTTTGGGTTTTATTGTTTTTTTATTTTTATTTAAAGCCGTAAAATAATAGCATTGTTTAGTCGTAATGCTAAAAATGTAGAATCCCAAAATATTCGTTGGCCCACCATTGCCTTTTTAATGTCGGAGAATCGTTAAAAAACTTATCTACTGTGTTTCTAATAACTTATTATAAGGGGTCGAAGAAGAAGAAAAAGTATAAACAGTGTTCAAATTTAATTGCAGTGTGGATATAACTAAGGTTGTGATATGTGGACACGTAATAATATTAATTAATTCAAAAATTTTTGTTCATACGAACCTTTGTAGATATGTTAGCTGTCTTCTATTTCAGGAGCTACGCCTTTCTGTTAGCAATGAAATATTTTGACTAATATAAGATATCGGCTTACATAATTCATAAACCTTCATTGGATGGTATTGTGATTGAAATTGAAAATACAACCCGTTTTATACTTTCGAAGGCAATCAAATTATGTGAAAGAACATAAATTGTCTTCGTTTCACTGATTTCTATCATTTCAAGAATCAATGGGGCGGATTGTTCCCAGTAAAATAACATACTCCGTACATCGCGAGTAAAATTTAACTCGAAGCGTCGTGATATGTGCTGGAAATGGATGGCAAAGACATATTAATTTTTTTAAATTTTCAAAAAATATATAGGTACGTATTTTTATGACGCCTTCGATTGGAAGCTGATAGAATACTATAAGATTGTTTTAAATTATGATACACTACTGGTGCATGCGTAGCCGATCCCAGGATCGAGCGTATTCGCCTTATCAATATGTAGATAAAATCACAAAACCGTACTGTGACATGCGTGATGTTACATTTTTGAATATTTTCACACGATGGTAGATTTTATAACATTGAGAGCCTGTTCTACCTTTAAGTAAATAAGGTATTTGGAACATACTGGCAGTTATTAAGATCTATATATTTTCAAAAAAAAAAATTCAAGTCTTCTAAAATAGCCCAAAAGTGAGTATTTATATATTTTGATACTGCAGGAGTAAACAAAACGAATAGCACGTGTAACAAATTTTATTCTTAAAACAAAAACTAACATAAAAAATGTAGAGTAGAGGTTTTTAGACGCATGAATAAGTCAATAAATGTAACGAAAAATGTAACGAAAGAAGGAATGCTGCAAACGCACTGATGAAAGAGATCTTTTATACCTTATCATTGAAGGAAAGAAGGAAAGTAGTTGAGGTGTAAATAGAATGAGGTTGTCATATGTGCGTAGCTCTAAAAATGGATCAATGTACAAAATAGCAGTGATCTTATATATTATGCACACAATAAATCAATATACTGCAAGATATTTTCCAACCTTCC
>JADDOH010005643.1:0-150540 GCA_016648135.1 Agrypnia vestita
CGAACCAGCCAAACCATCCCCAAGCGAAAATTGACTCCAAAAAAGTTACTTGTGAGCGTTTGGTGGACTAGTGCTGGTGTCGTTCACTACAGCTTTCTTAAATCTGGCCAGACGATTACGGCATATGTCTATTGTCAGCAACTGCAAACCATGATGGAAAAGCTAGCTGCTAAACAATCGAGGCTGGTTAATCGCTCTAGGCCACTGCTGCTTCATGATAACGCTAGACCACACACTGCACAACAGACGGCTACCAAATTAGAGGAGCTTCAATTGGAATGTCTAAGACATCCACCGTACTCTCCGGACCTTGCCCCAACAGATTACCATTTTTTTCGAAAATTGGATAACTTCTTGCAAAGGAAAAAATTCAACTCCGATGGGGCAGTCCAAACCGCCTTCAAAGATTTTATTGATTCCCGTCCGAATGGTTTTTTTAGTAAAGGGATCGATGAACTACCTATGAGATGGCAAAAGTGCATAGATAGCAATGGTACATACTTTGATTAAATAAATATATTATACTAAAAAAATCGGCTTTATGTTCCTCCCATACTAAACGCCAATTTCATATGTAAGGACCTAATATAATATATATTAATGAAGATAAAACAATTTCAATTAACGTTGCAATGAAGCGAAACAAAGAAATATATAAAAAAACAAGTCCAATTTTAATTATTTGTTACTAAGAGAATATATATACTGCGCTCTCTATTACCGCTTTCTATAGACCCTATAGACTAATACTAGCGAAGGCTCAAAACTTTCTCTGATTTCCGCTAGATGGCGGTAGTATGGCCATTTTAATTCATATGCCAGGCCGTCTTGTAAATAAAAATGGAAGTAATTTTATTCTTGTAATTCAAATCAAAATAATTTTAGATCAAAACAAGAAACTTCGTGCAACAATACGCGTCAACAATACGTCTGTGTTTATATTACGAACAAGTCTATCAATCCTGCATACAACAAAGAAATTATAATTAGTTTGAATAACCAGAACCGTATATAACTGTGTATAACAATTAAGAACACATTTAGATAATTAGAATAATTAAGAACCATAATAAATCAATGAAGGAAATTATTATTTTTTTTTCAATTAATTCAGCAACATTGTAGATTGACATTTTATTTTTTTAGGACAATTTTTAATATAACACCTTGACGATAAAAAGGTATCTCCGAAACATGCACGTGAAAGTTATCAAATAATATAAGTAGATTTGTAAGAATACTATAATCAATAAATTTTTTGTGTAATTATTATCTGTAAAAATTTAGCTGAATTTAAAGATCTTTTTTTTTTCAAATATAGAAACCCTTTTTAATATCCATAAGACAAATATATAACAAGTGTGGATTTATTTAATTTACATTAACCTTAATTTAATTAAAATTAATTTATATTAATTTTTAATTATGAAACCAGACGGATAATTATTAAAATATTTTTCGCATTTGTATCATAATTGTACATAACCGAAAGAGAAAAGTAAATATTATAAAACATCGGATTTATAATTTTTTTTTTTTTATAAAATAAAATACTAAAAGTTTTCGCTTTTATATCTTCTTTTCTTTTAGATTCATATATTCTCGTTTTTATATTTTCTACTAAATTGTTATCCGGTTTTTATATTTATTTTTACTTTTATATTTTTCTGCTATTATTATTAATTACTATTGCATAACTCGTAAGCGAAAATATTTGCCACTGAACAGATTTTATCTAGCGTGGGTTAATTATTAGTTTATATTAATATAAGAAATTAAATTAAAACCGAATTTTAAGCTATCATAAACCCTCCGTGGCGCGCGCTGAAATCTGTCGCGGTGATCTGCCCGTAATACAGGTGTATATTTTTGCATTTCGGGCGCCGTGCGAATCCGTTCGGCGTAGCTAACTGTCCCTTCGTACTAGCCCGAGCGCGAAGGTCGAACTTGTTAAACCTTAAACCCTCAAACGTCTCCGGTCTATTTCGTGAACGCTCGCAGTCGGGCGGAACATGACCCGGGACGGTACTGTATGGAGAGCCGTGTCGTCGCGCGTTCTCCCATTACACAGCGCTCGCAAACCCGGCGGCTTTGGCCGTGTTCGGTGGTATATTTGCGAAACACAAACACAAACGCAATAATTAAAACCTTTCAAATGTGATTCGTTTGAATCTCAACTACATATTTGTTATACTGCGATTCGCAAATCCCGACGGCCTAGGCCGTGACAGTGGCATACTTGCGAGAAAACAAATGCAATAATTAAAACCTTTCAAACGTGAATCGTTTGAATCTTAACTACATATTTGTTATACTGCGATCCGCAAATCCCGATGGTCTTTTTTAGATTGTGACGGTGGCATACTTGTGAGATCGCATTCAAACAATTATTAAAATATTTTTCAAATGTGAATCATTTGAATTCAAACCACATAAAATGAATGAGATATGAAATAAATCACATATTCTATAAAATGGAGCAATACTTTTACAAAGAAACAGGCATTCCAAAATCGAACTAATATATCACAAGGACCAAAATTACTACAATAATTTTCGTTCACAAAATATTAAATAATAAAAATGCCAACTATCTATATGACAAACAACCTAAAGAAATTTCTAATACCTAGTATCACGTTTGTCTACAAATCTCAGTACGTGGTTCACATAAATGCTCAATCTTTTTTCTTTGATGTCACGGACCGTGGTCCGCGATTGTTTAAATAAAACCGCTTTTATAATCAAGTATTTTCTTTCATTTATAATATTAACTAAACCAAAATGATTTTTTTTTTTTTTACTATGCAAATGAGTCCAACGAATACGCTCCTCCTGGTCACGGCACCACTGTAATGAACCAGGTAGATAGTGGGTCCTAATCAAATCGAGCAGACTGTATTTTCTAGAGATGTTTTCTATTATATGAAAACATATTATACAGTCGTAAAATAGTTGACGCGAGTTGAATTTACTATTATATATTATTTCATTTCGATCTCCTGGTTGCGGCCAACCACTGTGATGATCCTGGTAGATAGTAGGGCATCGCGGCCTTGATACATTTAATAATAACTTAGTATAGCTCCTGGTCCGGCACCAGAGTTAGACATCCCATGGAGTGTGTGTTGAATATATAAGGCGAAGCAAATCTATAATACAAATCATTCCATTGCAAATCAATGTAAATCATATTCTTTTCACGGCTAACGATGTAAGATGACCCTAATGTGGGTCCTACTAAATAATTAAGGTTAGTAAGTAGCAAACCGTCGCGTTCAAAATACAATATATTGGATTATCAAATATTTCATTATTCTTATATGTGAGCGCGCGCGATCGAGCGACAGGATGCAACCGGTCGACTTCAACCATATGATGTAGCGATACAGTTGTTAAAAATTAAATATTCAATACAGAAATATTACTACTACTAAAATTCAACTTTTCATATGAAATAATGTTCTATACTATCAGAAATTGTTCTATACGATAAATTAACTAAAAATACGTATTAACTGAAATATTTCTAACATCTTGGGTTCGCATACGAAATTGATAATACCTAATGCCCTTTGCATTTACTAAATGTATTACCTAAATAACCACAGCTATACCATCCTGTCCGTCAGGGACGAAACATAAAACACCGTTATACTCCTAAAAGTGCTACCTCTTACGCGACAAAAATACCTATTGCAGTCGGGCTATGAATATGAACTATTTCCGCCTCATAATGGCGCCTGGAACCAATACTAAAAACCTCACTAGAAATAATAAATGCGACTAAATCTCGATAAATACAATATATACTATTCGTAATACGTCGTTGAATTGGCACATGATTCGTCTAATGGATGAAGGACCCCGTTGTGTATCGTAATAACTTCAAATTCTTTTATAGGAGCAGTGTGGAAACAATTGCATAATATTACGTAATAAAATCATCTAACGAACCTAATAATCTATACATTTATGTTACAATAAAATACGTTCACCAGAAGAATTCGTGTATTAGAAATAAAACATTTCCGTTTGGAAACAACCCAATAAAATCAATCGAACGGCATAAAGAGGAGAAATTCACATATTAAATAACACTGAAACTAATAATTTTAAACACTTTATATTAACATATTCTTACCTTGAATGGTGTCGTCTTAGACGTGTATGAACCTGTTCATATTAATTCCTGGGGAAAATAATACATATATTTGCTATCTACGAAATAAGACATTTTTGAAACGAAACTTCTTTATAAATAAGTAGATAAGGTCTCGGGGATGGTTTGTTCGAAAGGATTCTACAACAGCCCGTGAGTTTATATGAAATAATAGTTTCTTTGAATGCTAATTTTGGTTTTTTAAACCCTCAGCATCTCTGCTGAGAGGGGTAGAGGCCCCGCGCCCGCCTAAACCCGGTGGCCGACTTCCTAAGTGACTAAACGGCCCCCCTTGTTCCTCCGGAACTTACTGCATCCCGAGACTCTATCTCTTCTTTACGAGATGTGATCCTGTGACGCCTCTCTTTTAGGCTTATAATTGAGATGTACGTACTCTTTTGGTACGAGTTTCTGATGATGTGTGTTGTCTTGAGGCGCCTTTCTTTTAGGCCGGTGTTTGAAGAATCATGTACTCTTTTGGTACGAATTGATGACGACATTAGCCTCCTTTGCGGGCATAGTCAGCGATGTTACAAATTATTGTGCAATCTCATTGTGCCTTTTCAGAATGGCGTCCCACGATTCTGCATCTTGCAACATTTACTTCGGTCAAATGTTAGGGTGTTAGTAACATATTTATAATATCCCAGCTACTCTATATGAGTGAATGATTTTAATACTGCCTCTGGCTCTGTCTTTTTTACAGAGGATGAAAAAGAAGTTAACGTTTTCTATTGAGATTTCATAGCATTCACGCATGAAAATCCTTCCAAAGTCAGAGAATTCACGACGTTGGTTCACGCTGTTTTTGAGCAAGATGAGGCGCGAAGGTCGAGTCTAGTGGCCACTCCGATCAACAAGGGAGGTCCCGCTTTTAAGAGTACCTCACAGGGGCTTGCGCGAATTCCAGGCTTATGACACGAGCGTCATCCACAACCTCACCTAGCTCAACGTTCGTAAACCAGAAAACTCCAATTTCAGTTAGATCTCCCCATTCTGTCCTTTACTCGTCGTTCTGAAGCTACTTGTTAAGCCAGATGTACCGAGGTACTCAAATCATAAAGACTTGGCTGAAGACCGGATTGCGCAATACTTATGCAACACAATTATTATAAGGCTACTAAGCATTTCTTATAGAATTACGTGTATTCAATTATTAGTAAAAATAGTTTGAAAATCCCCATACTTTAAAATATATTCGTTCGGAAGAATTTCTCGTACGATTTGGATTGATATCTGGTTATGCAATACATAACGCGTCGACAATATTATGAATCTATTAAGCACTGCTTATAGAGCTCCGTAAAATCAATTGTTAATACAAATGGTATGAAAATCCCCATGCATCAAAATATATTCGTTTGGGAGATATTCCCGTACGAATTGAGCCAAGATCACACAAGAAATCGTGATATTAATTATACATTATTGCTCCGATTTTAAATCTTCCCAAAATAAATACATTTCAATAGTGAAAATAATTAATCGATAGATAATATAAATGTGTTCCTTAGCTGTTACACAGTGGCGGTATGATCCTCTCTGCTACTGATGAATGGTAGATTCCTCCATAAGTCCGGGCAGCAACTCCGTCCGTAAATGCTGTTCTGGAATTCAGGGCTCCGTCGGTAGTCTGTTGGGCAGCGCTCCCGCTCGCAAGTCTGGTCTCGAACTGAAGGGGCCGAGTATATCGAGTTCGCTCCTTTTATAGTAATGATTTCACCATACCTCTGAAATCCACGCTAGTGCAGTGACTCATCCTATGCCCGATGACCTCACCGCCGGCGCTCGCCATTGGCCGGATTCAGCCATCAGGACGGTCGCCTCCGGCTCAACCCGTCGAAAGGTAACGCGTGCCTGTGATTGGTCCGTTTCGTTAAAATAAGAGTAAAGCACTCGCTACACGCGAGACTTGCTGTTCCGTTTCATAAATAATAAAGGCTCGTTCGCACCTACTCACAAGGTCGAGTCTATTAGGATTGGCAAACAATATTAATTTAACACAGAATTATATCTATGGTATAATAAAAATCTAAGAAATATTACTTGTATAGCTGAATATTCAATATTTTGTTAGCCTCTTGTAATACATAGAATCCTGAGAAGAAATGTATCAGGCTTTTACTTTTAAACGATTCCAAACAGAAGAAATATATTTTTGATGTCCATACTTGACTTTTTTGAATATTATTATTTTAAGATTTTCTAAATTTATTAAATCTATCTCTATGTCGACCATCACAACATTACATGGAAGTGATAAATAAGTTTTCACTTTTGTTTGGGCGGAAAATTATTTTAATAGTCAAAGACACGAAAAGGCTAAACGATTAATCACCTGAAATTGTCGTTACCGCGAGTGATATTATGATAACATCCACTACTTTTGGTACCTGTACACAGGAAATTCTTAATTTATTTCACAATATGTCAAATTAATCGCCATAACACCTTATTTTGATTTCATAAACGGAAGAAACACAAAAATTAATTTAAAAAAACAAGCAAACTTTATATAAATCAGATACCACTATATACTTGATAGGTCAGACGTATTTTAACTGTTCCATAAAATTATATTTTTAAAGGAGAAAATTATTGGGTAGAGATATTTCTTCTCAAATATTTCCGAGCTTTGATAAAAAATGTGTTTCGTCACACATAAACTGAATAAAATATACATGGGTCACGAAGATTTAATTCAATGTTAACATTGTTTTGCTCCACTAATTAACTATTTCTACCGTAATGTTTATATTGTGACAACATGTATTACTTATATATTATACTTAGTATATTATATCATATTATATGAGTAGCTTGTTGGTCATGTGGTTAGGACTCTCGCCTCGTGATCCAAAGGTCGCAGGTTCAAATCTCACTCTAGACCAGCAATTTAGTCCTATTTTCATAGCACAAGCGTTTAATTTTATTTTAAAATAGTAAGAATATTGATGTGACACGTATTCCGTGTTCACATATGTATTTTTAAAAAATGACGTACTTTTACTATATATTTCAGCCACGTGTTAAGGCCGAAAGAACAGTCGTCTGGCGTAACGTCTAGGCGAGTGTAGCGTTAGTGACGAACATTTTTACAAAGAGAAATATGTATTTAAATCTGTGCTTGTATTTTTTTTAATTATATTTATATGTGAATTTTTCATAGTTATAAATTGAAATTGTTTGTGTTACCAATATTCTTATTTAACTTTTGACAATATGTATGCATATAAATTCAGTTTTTTTTTTGTTAGAACGAAGTTAGAATTTTAATTATAACTTATTCTGCGATATTTTCTTAAACACCAAGTACTTATTTTTCATCTTACATGGTTTTTTAAAGTCTGGGAACACATGTTTACTTTTTGTGTGCGTAGTACTTATACCTTTTTAAGCGGTTTTCGATGGATCTATATACCATGTAAAAAAAGAGTTAGGTATTTTAAAAATATTTTCAGAAAACAATTTCTTAGAATGTGTCTCCCATTTTGGAAATTTTTTGACCTGTGTAGATAATGTAATCATAATTATCAACTGTTTTTAAAAGAATTTCATTCGAGACCAGCATAGCTCTGAGAAAAATTTCTTTGGATGTGGCTCCCGTTATGGAAATTTGTTGATCTATGTTGATAATATAATTATTAATTATAATCATCATCTGTTTTTAAAATTATTTTATTTACTTAAATGACTATTATTGAGTCAGCAAATTATTGCATTATTACTTTAGGCTTTGAAATCTTTATTTTCATTTTCTCAGTAAAGTAACCCTCTCTCATACGAGTAAACACATCATTTTGGTTACTCCCATCCAAATAATATCAGAAAAAAGCTTTTTAAATCAGTATTTTGATTTTACCAATGTATATTCTTCTTTTTTTAATTTTCAAAAATATATAGGAGACCCGAGGGAATATTAAGTATATAATATTTTTATTTTCGTACATGTATAAACACTTGGATACCAAAAAATAATAAATAATATTTATGTACGTATAAAAAATGAGAAAGAGAAAATAGATCACAGATTACACAAAATAGATTATTCGTTACCACATCTTCGTACTTTTTTTGACATAATTTTTTTACTCTTTTTTAAATCTATGAACACTTAGTTGTCCTTTATGTTGTGGTAATTTTTTTTATAGTTTCAGCCCGTTGTAGATGAGTCGTGATTATTTCGTCTTTATTAATTTAAGCATGACTAATGGGGTAGTTTTTTAAAGTTCTTGGGTAGTTAGTGGTGATGGGTTTCACCATTTTTTCTTTTTTCTTTTATCTCGGCATTTGCTAGATTGCGTGTAAATTTAAGGGTTTCGATCTTTGTTAAATTATTGATGTTGAGTTGTTATGTTGCTTGGTAGATTTGTTTGTTATGTAGATCAAGTTTTAAACCATTTTGTGGTCTTTGAAGTTTGTTTAGATCTGTTTTGTTTCCGATTTATCAGAAAGATATCAAGAATACTATCTTACTCTTCAATATGCTTCTTACATCGCTTACTCACATATTTACAATTCAATCAAGCCAAACAACTTTGCAATTAAAATATTGATGGTAAAGGAAATCGATACATAAATTTCATTAATTACTAGTTTTTGATACCATCAAATATTTCAGAATTAGTTATTTGTTATCTCTATCGGTGCTCAAGTTGAAACTTGAGCTTAGAAACATAATGGGCATGTAAATATAACACCGGAGGTATACACACAATGTGAAGTCAAAGTTTGCCTTAGATCCTGACTGTTTGTATTACATTATTAACTCGTCTTCTCCTCAAACCATCCCGTATCATAAAATATGCTGTATATTACATTATTAATTAATTGAAATTTCTTGAACGTGTTTAACATTGATAATTTCACTAATTTAGAATATAACTCATTTTTCTATTAGACATGTTTTCAAATGATGTTTCTGCTGTCAATCATTTCACAACGGTTATTTTATTATATTTAATTCGTATTTTGTCTAAAACATCTCCTTCGACATCTAAATCGAATCTCTGTAATCTACTATATTTTATTATATTTTACGTAAGGACGTTTTTGGAATCTTCCCGTTATCTTCCCATTATCAATAATACAATTCAATAAAAATTAGGAACATTATCAGACAGAAATTAATGGGGTCTGGTGGATAAAAAGATGGTGATGGGGGATGAACAAAAAGTGGATAAGAAAGGGGATGTAATGGACAGTATTTGGATTTTTGTTATTATTATTCTTATTATAAAAAATTTCTCAATTTTCCAAGACGTCTAGCTGTAGTCCTTCGGCGCAATTGTGTGAAAGTTCTAAATTATTATTGTCAAAAAATGGTCCTCCATTCATGCATGCTCTGCCATTTTGGAATTCATACTGAAGTTTTTATTGCTTTTTTGTGTTCTTTATTCTAATATATTTCCTATTCTTCTTCCGTTTTGTCCAATATAAAATAATTCTACAAGTTGAATTGATCCATTCTCCGCATTTTTCTTTTGAAGGGTTTTTTTATTTATTTATTATGCAAGATATTTTTTAAATATTGTTTTTTGTAGCGACATTTCAACTTGACTAAACAAAATAATTTGGAACTCTACAAAGTTTCATCAAAAACCTTTAAATAATTATATAATCGTATGTAGATATTATTTTAAAAAATCTGATAATATAAAGGAAGATACTATTTTGTCATTGGTGGCGACTATTTATTGTTTTTCAGTATTAAATAGCAACTGCTGGATGATAGCCTCCCCAAGTATATCCCGCTTTTCACTGTTCATTGTTATTTACTGCTACATATTTCTGCAGAATTTGATGATTTCTTCTCCCAGTGGGCTTGATTCACTTTGTTCTGATTCACCTCGGTTGTCCATTGCCATTTCATTTTTGATGGGTCCATGTTTTGCTTCCGTTTGTGGAGATGAAAACGTGATTCGCGGTGGCGGGTGAAATGAAACTTATTTTTTTAATTGGTTGAGATTGTGGTTTGACATTTAAAAAAAAAGATTTTTTTTTGTATCTTTTTATATTTATTAATTACACCTACAAGTTTTGGAAAAACTTTTCCTTCGTCGAGGTGTTTTATAAATGTCAAAATATCATAATGAATGATGTCTTTTGTTTTTCTAAATTATTGGAAAAATATTTTTTTTGAATAATATTTAAAATTAATTTTCCTAATAATTAGAAAAACAAAAGACATCATTCATTTTGATATTTTGACATTTATTAAACACCCTAATGATGTTAAGGTTTTTTCCGAAAGATGTATGTGTAATTAATAAATATAAGTACATACAAACAAACAACAAAATCATTTTTTTTTAGAAATGAAACATTATTAAAACAATATTTTTTTATTTATTCAAAGAGTATTTCCTAATTCGCACTTGTCTTACTAGAATAATCCACTAACACGTAGGTACACTTTGTTCGCAGCATTAATTCTATCGCTTGTTTACTGTTTATGGTCAATTTCTATGGTCTTGTCGATGTCAAAAAAAAATATTTGACGTGAGATGCCGTTTTCAAGGAGCTTTACGGTATGTTTCCATGTGTACTAACTGTTTTTTCCAATTTATCCTCAATCAAGTGTTGGAAAACCTTCCATTATGTGCATTTCATATTGTTTCTAGTATCTCGTGACAATATAAACTGTTGGTTCAGTTCACATCATTGTATCAATCTGCCCTAGGTGCTTCATTCAGTTAATGTCGACTGGAGCATGTGATGTGTTTCAGTTCTCAAGTTTTAATGAACCAGAATTTAGAATTTCATGAAATTTGCTCATTTCTAATGAAATGGGAAGCGTTCCAGTACTCAAGTTCTAATGAACCGAGATATATCGTTATACATAACAAATTTACATTTATTGGTGACTTTCATGACTTACTTTCATAAATAATTCAACCTTTTGGGTAAAGATATAAAATATACAATTTATCAGTCATTTAAGTCGGAATACATAATCTCTGCAAGTTTATTTCTTACCTTTCCTGTTATAACCCTAATAATTCCTGCAAATTTTGTGTAAAAAATGGCAACACCACGATTTTCAGTACCGAAAAGCTCCCTCCGATAGAGAATTCTAAAATGTTCGGCAAATATTTTTATGCAATTTCAAATGCACCGTTGTGACGATAAAAGAGAAGTGTTTCTAAAAAAAACAATGAATGCTCTTAAAATATCTCGTACGTATTTCCATGCACGTAATGTAAGCAAATTGAAATATGTGTTTACTTTTTGTATACGTACGTGTTAAAATATATCGGAATAATAATTTACTATTGAGACATTGTATTCCCACACTGAGGATTTGAGTTACATTCCAGGTAAAGTCACAATAAAGTCGCAAAAACACAAAAACTACATGTTATTGTATTTTTGCTTCAGTTATTTGGTCTAATACCCCCTTAAAGCATTTGAAAAATTAACCTAAAAATTATATCAAATTATACGATATTAGGAATGTAAGTTTGGATAAGTATGATATATAAATATACATAAAATGTTAGTTTTAGAGAATTGTAAAAAATAAATTTTAATATGTTGATTGATTTGCCAGATCATCAGATTTGAGACAGTAGTAGTGAAACAAAAATGGCATTGGGCAGGGTATCTGATGAGGTGAGCAGGCAGCATTAGATGACTATATCCATTTAGTTTAATTACATCACGCTACAATTTCTCTTAAATAAGTAATTATTTAAGAGAAATTGTAGCGACGACAGCTCTAGTTAGGGGTGTATTTTGTATTTTCACAAACAGGTTGTCTCGAAGACTCTTTTTATCACTTCCATAGTTTTTAATCAATTAACAGTTTTTTCTTAAAGTTATATTTGATGTTCTACTAAAGAAAAACAATCGGAAAGGTATATTTATTATGAGTTCATAAATAACTTACAGATTATAGGGAAAACATGTACATAATTCTAAAATAAAATTTAAAAATATTTTTTTTCTAAAATAACTTTATAATTCATATAATACGTGAATTTTTTACTTTAAGACAACGCAAGAGGAATTCAATATTGAAAAATATTATCTAACTGCACGCGATATTTAATTTTAGAAAAATAACGTTTGAGGTTGTAAAATTATTTTAAGATGAAATCGCTATGAAAATTTAATATTACTAAAAAACAATTTCTGTAAAAATGTCATTAATGTTCGTGTATGATATTTTGACAAACGCCTTAAATTTTGTTTAAAATATTTCTGGAATAGACTATTATTCACATTTAGGCATATAAATTCTGAGGTCTAAATTTGGAAAAAATACAAGATTATTTAATCAACGGTTTTTTGGTGAATAAAATATTACATTACAAACCATCCCCGATCCTCCCTCCTAACGAGGCTTTGGAAGAAGCCACGGAGGCTGACTAACGACTTAACATATATATTAGAACAAGTCGGTAATTAATTTTACCGACATTAAAATTCCACACAAGCGCGGTTTACAGTTGGAAACCCTCACATCCTTTCTCCCAGTCACTATAAACTTAATTTATCGAGACTTCTTGATTGTCTGTAATAATGCTGCTACGCAAGTAAACTTATTTTTCCGCCTTCGAAAGAAATGTTCAAATGCATCAACCCTTGAAATCATGCAATTTTCATCAAAATTACTAAAACTACCAGCTAACAAGACGCAACGCTAAATGGCGCTGTTTTAACTCTAAGCCAAAGTACCTATATAATTCCCTATACAAAAATATACAAATACAAAAATACTCTGTATCAAGTGCATTTTTCGTGAACACTTGTACGTTTAACAAAAATATTGTAATTAAAAAATTATTAAAATTTAAAAAATTTAACAAAATTTATAAAAATAAAATTATATAAAAATCTTTATGTATAGAAGAGAATTATGTGTTTTGATTTATATAATATACATAAAATACCTAAAAACTACTAACTAATGTAAAAGTACATCATTTTTTATTTTTTAGTTGTTTCAGTATTAATTACGTTTGTACTAAGATTCATTTGCTCGCCAAATTCTCTGTTTTATTGACGTGATACGTTATTATGGATAATTTTGAAAAATTATTGTTCCTGGATACAAAAGCAAGTTGATTTACAATTTTCATACATGTAAATACTGGAATCACACAGGATATTATGACGGCTGAAGTATAATATAATTTTTTTTTATATATTTATTAATGTTGTTCTTGTTTATTTTTTTTTTACTTGGTTTATAGTTTTCAGCTCATTGTATAGCACGTATATATATATATATATATATATTATTTGAAATTATTGTACAAATTTAGACATGTAGAAAACAAAAATTAATTCACTCAGATAAACTCCGAAAATTTAACTTAGATTAAATTACACATTATGGTAATTAAATAACATTGTTAGATCATGTTTTACATAAGTTAAAGCAAAAAATGCTTAACACTTCCCTTATATATATTGTTAAAAAAAGTAACATGTTTTATTGTACAACTGTTGAGATGTTTTGTGCTAAATTATCTTCAATGATTTTGTTAAATGTATAATTATATTTATAATTCCGTAAAAAAAATAAGTATAATTATATATTACTAGCTGTTCGTACCCGGCGTTGCACGGGCTTACGATTTAGCTGAAAATAAGTTTACGGGGGGACAAAAGCTTCCATTGTTTTGTAAAATTTAGGCTGGAATGGAAGAGATATCCAGGGGAAAATGTTTCCTATGTTATCCACCGTATCCAAAAGATTAAGTATTTCAAATTTGGGTCAGGTCGGTCAATCGGTGTAGATTTTAACAGAAAATATGTCGCGGGGAGGAGATGGGGTAAAGGAAAAGGTAGAAATGTCGCTTTTGTTTTCCGCCGGATCCTTAATATGCAAAATATGCGAATGCAAAACATGATTCAAATCAGTCGAATGGTATATATTTGCATGGAAAATATATCAGGGGAGGGAGAAATGTCACCTTGCTTACCTGCCGGGTTTTAAAGAATAAGTATGCAAAATTTGGGTCAGATCGGTCAAACAGTTTAGGTTTTTGCAGAAAATATGTTAGGGGGGGTGGGGTAAAGGAGGAGGGGTTAAATACTGTTTTTGTTACCCGCCGGGTCCTAAAGAATAAGTATGCAAAACTTGCGTCAAATCGGACAAATAGTGTAGATTTGTATAGAGAGCAGACATACACACATTGTTTTATTTATATGTATAGATGTAAACACGCGTGTATTCGAATGCAACGTTGAGTCAAAATTTCAAGTCAATCGCCTGACTTCTTTTCGAGTTTTCGAACAC
Source organism: Agrypnia vestita (assembly GCA_016648135.1). Lineage (NCBI taxonomy): Eukaryota > Metazoa > Arthropoda > Insecta > Trichoptera > Phryganeidae > Agrypnia > Agrypnia vestita. Next base: position 14,415 of record JADDOH010005643.1, read on the forward strand.
AAACCTGCGCAGGCTGAATTTATATAATATATAATATGTATACATTTTTTAAAAACCTATATGAAGCTATTCATACATAAATAAATAAAATTTAAAAGTTGACATAAATTCCGTAAATAATATGGCTTCAATCTTCTTTTTCACTTCAACAACTGCTGTTTGATATGCAACGCTTCTCCCAATATGCTGATGCTACCCACTGCTTATGCGGTCCACGTGTCAGTTCGCGGTCCGCGTGACCGCAACGTTGTGAGGCAAGCGCTACCCTATAAAAATGTAATAGTGGTCAGTGATATCTCTATTTCTAGTTATCTAGCTCTGTTATATAAACAGAAATTAAACACTTGCATAAACTTAAAATGTCAATAGAATTCTTAAAAAAGATATTCTGATTTTAAAAATTGTTTAAATGATTGTTAGCATGGAAGTGCTTAATTCACTGAGCCTGATTTATATAATTCACCTAAGAAAAAAAATACTTTACATCTTTCACAGTAAAATCTTACTAAATTTATTTTGCTTTACTTATTATAATATAAAAATATTACTCATAAAGTTAATGTTAAGTATTATGTCACTTATAAAATTGCTTTAAAGTATGACCGAACTGGGTAAGTGCTTAATAATAATTAATGGATTAAAAATATTATATTGCTTTCAAAATTTAAAATGAGGAACCAAATATTTATTATTTAATTGTCAAGGTAGACCATCAAATTTATTTTAAGTATTATAAGTTATTTAAAAGTTATCTTCAAATATCTTAATATTTGAAGATAATTTTTTAATATGACCTAAATAATAAATGCATTTTAAAGATGTAAGGGGGATTTTAACGGTAAAATTTTAATCTTCAGATTCATCACTTAATATATTAATAAATATTCTCAACAATAATACCGAATTTAATTTCAAATTACACACAACAAAACAAATTGCTGTTAATAACGGGAATAGTGTTAAAATACTCTAGTATAGTTATCAGTATTAATTCATATCATCATTATCATCTTTGTCAAGGATAATTTTCAAATTTATCCTTGACAAAGATGATTATGATATTATACAAAATTGACGCCGATTCTATCAATACTATGAATATCACACCTTTAATCAAATTTTTATTTTTTTGAAGTGGTGCATACATTTTTTGGCCACCTATTCCCACGTGTTACTTACCAGGCGTGCATGAAATTGTACAGTAAAACACTCTATTACATTCGCGATTATTACGAGATGATCCATGCTCCGCCGCGGGTGAGGGCGGTTTAGTGCCCCAGATAGGCTGACAAGCAGAGACATCCGCAGGGGCCGGAATGAGGAGCTCGGTTGCACGTTAATGATTGCATGTCTAATTCAAAGCGCAAATGTGGAATTTTTAATTGCTCGCTGCACTTTGTTCTCTACTTAAATATTCGAGACAAGTGCGCCGACGCCCATTTAGACCGAGCCCGGCGTCGGCTCTGGCCGAACTATTGTTTGCTGAGGGGCCGCGGGTTATTTCGGTCCCGGGGGTAATTGGGGAATTCACAACCAACTAACACCCGAGAAACCTGTTGTAGGTGGTTACCTCATTTGTCCTCATTAATATATTTCGAATAATAGGTATAGGAATCTGTCACTTAAAGCAAAACTAGCAGCACGTATTTATAGTGCTAATTCTAGTGTGGAAGTGAAGCAAGGAACTGACCAAAAAGAAATTAAAGTAGATTGAACATGATGGAAACGAAGTCATGCGTGTGTGAAAAATCTTATTACTATAGTAAAAATAAAAGAATTTTAATTACAGTGGAATTTTTTTAAGTGACTTTGTTTATATATTACACGTTTTTTAATGTGAAATCATTTATAAAATCACGTAAATCATTTCACAGTAGTATGCAACTAAATAAATATTGTTATAAAAACAAATAAATAAATATAGAGATTACTGAATAAATAAATAAGAATTTAATTCTGGCTGGTAGTCGATAGAATAAGCAAAGGTTCGCTGAGACCGTTTGGTTATGTGGAACGTACAGACGAAATGATGATAAAGAATATATATGCGGCGAGTGTTGAAGGCAGGAGAAACGGAGGGTGTCTGGAAAGACGGCGTCTGGAAATTAATCAGCTAAACCAAATATTGGAGGATAGCCATGTGTCAAAAACAACACAACAAGTGGGCGAGGCAAAAGTAGTATGACAGGGCAGTTGAGTGTAGCTATCCTAACGATGTTCTATCATCTCTTCTTACCCTGTTGGTGCGATGTGATGGTTATTCACCATAACCTGCAGAATTTGAGGTGTTTGAGATCCGAAATTTTGGTCAAAGTTGCCTTAATTCTGGAATAAATTTTTATTTCATATTTTGTTACAATCGTGTCTAAATTCAAAGAAGTTTAAAAAAACATGCATTAGGGGATGAAAGAAGGTTCAATGGTTGGCTGTTATATATGATTTGGGTATTTTGTATCACTGTATTGAGATGGTCGGAAAAGTTTTGTCCTATTTTAGAAAAACATCTGATATTTTACATAAAAGAATAGGCAAAATTATTCAAAAAATTTAAAAAATGTTTAAAATGCAGTCACTGAGGGTGAATAATTTAAAATGCACTGAAATCTAAATTTAATGTATCTATCCCGTCCGAAATTATATTTTCTATACATTTATGGGCTTTGTTTCCTATAAAATTTCGAATTCAGTACCTATATTATAAATTAGTAATCCTCGAAGACAGCAATCAATTTTTTGTGTATATTGCTGCCTTTGCTCTTATACCCAACATATTATAATATGTTGATAGATAGATAGCTGTCTACAGATAAAGTACATTTAAGACACTGCATTTTACATGAATTTCAACGATTCGATTGCATCGGTTGCAAGTGAATACTTGTGTGCAGTGTTTAGAAGAGTTATTGTAAGAATTTGTACCTGCCAAAGATATTTTACCAAATTTCATTTCAGAGATGTTATCCTAGAAAATGATGCTTAATGTCGATGATGATTTTGTGTTCCATAATGGAGAACAATCCACATCTAACAACCAGTTACAATTTAGTTCGGCATCCATCATTACACGTTACGTAGTGGACCTCATAAAATATTAAAAAGCAATGATTAACCGCTGTAAACATTCATTTAACTAATTAACTTAATCATATTAACGGTATATTATTTAGCTCTTTAATATGTATATCGACATGCTGAAAAAAAATAAGGTCCCCCCACGACATCTGCACCTTTTATGTACATTAAAATTACATATTATCCTGTAATGTATCCAAAAATGACAAAAAATTTCTGATAGCCCGATAAATATCAACGAGAAAAAAATATAAATGAAAAATCTTTTTCTAGGTAAGATGTGTTTCTGTTTGTTTTATGGTTAAATTAGATTTTTAAATTAAATTACATAACTTTGTCAGCGATTGGGATTCTTGTCTACTTTATTCAAATTTTAAAGAATCACAATATTCTGGAAGATAGATATTTAAATTATTTTTTTTTAGTATATATGTTTAATTTAAAGTCATATTTCAACGTGCTGCAGGCACCTGTTGAACATTTAAAATTTCTTTATGTTGACATAGTACTGGGATTTTTTAAACATACGACTTATTCGTTAAAATTTAGTAAAAATATTAGGAAATTACTTGCTAAAAATATCAAATTAATTTAATTATAAGTGAATCTTAGATAAAATCACTTATAAAATAATGTCTTCTTCTTCAAATGTAGCAAATTTATTTTGTGGTAACATAATTATAATTAATATAAATTAACTTTGTTTAAACCACTTATTTATTGAAAAAAATCAACATGTTTCAAAGCCAATGGCTTCTTCATCAGGAAAACAAAAATAATATTTAAAAATCGAAGTATAGATCAAAATATTAAAAGTTATATATGGAAAATAATAATATAAAGTACCTAATTAATATGAAAATAAATTTAAAAGATATAACTATTTGCAAAAAGGACCTGATTATTTATAATATTCAATTTACTATTTACACTCTTTCTTATTTCCAAAATTTCTAATTTATCAAATTGTGATTCTGTATAATTTGTATGTAAAATTTGTAAACCCTTATTAATATCAAAAGAATAATAATAATAAATTTAAAAAATACATATTAAATAATAAAGATAAGGATATTTTTTTTAAAAAATCGGGTGTTTATAAATTAATTTGTAATGATTGTGATTATTTTTATATAGGAAAAACGTGTAGAAATTTTGAAATTAGAATTAAAGAACACTTAAAGTGTTTAAATAGTAATAATTATTCTGAATTTGCTAACCATCTTTTGGCTACGGGTCATTTTTGATCTATAATTCGATTTTTAAATATTATTTTTGTTTTCCTAATGAAGAAGCCATTGGCTTTGAAACATGTTGATTTTTTTCAATAAATAAGTGGTTTAAACAAAGTTAATTTATATTAATTATAAAATAATGGGTTAATTTTTATGTTTTCTTTAATGTATAAGTAACCTGACTAAACATTGAGGATAGCCAAATACACCAAAATACCATTACACATATAAATATTTTTTTCCAAATAATCACAGTACCTGGTTCGATTCAAATAAATTGATACGCCCTCCATGGTATCGCAGATCCGATAATTTATACAGTATGAACGCATTAACTAGATGCTTTATCATGGACCCCAAAACTTTGCGTGTAAAATCTGAATGTAATTATTATCTCGTTTCAGCCAACTGCGTGGGACCCTCTTCAGCCTGCGGCGAAGTTCAACCGTTCGCAAGTCGTTACGAGTCGTTATAGCGGTCGAGGTAAGCTCGTTATTAGCTCTCCATTTTGCAGGATTAATAAGAAAACTGATCAGTCCCTCCCCCCCCCTAATATCACTTTCTCCCGAACTTCAAAACCTGCCTTCTCCCTTCCATTCTACTCTGCCAGGAAAGAAGAAGAACTTCATGGCCAAAATATAATCGGCCGTATTCTGAAAATAGCAATATTGGGATCTTAAGATTAATATCCCAACACTAAATAGACAAGAATAAAAAAAAAAAATAAACGAGACCTAGGTTTACTTCGTTATTCGGTGTTCATCGTACTCAAATAAGGAGATTTGTATATTTTCTCATATTCCTTTAGAAAAAGAATTGATTTCTCCGGTGCCTTCTTATCCAGGTGTTCTGGTTTGACAGATCTTCAAACGGATAACCTAAGTACCTATCGCAAACGTAACCTCACAATTCTCATGTTTCGACTAAATTACATGAAATAAGTACGTACGCTGTATTTAAAGCTTATAGAAGAAAGATTATTCCATATACATCCTCCTTATGTAAAATTTTGGCAAAATTGTCATTATCGCGTTGGACTCGTATTTATATTTTGACGTTTGACGGATAACCACCATGGTATTCTTTCTCACTCTGTCCGTCAAGTAGAACCTGAAAGAAATAAACACAGACGTATACCTTTCGTTTATTTTTTATTTTTATTCTCTCTATTAAGTATTGGGATAACAATCTTATGGTCACAACATTGCTATTTTCAAAATACGGCCAAATATTTGTAATTAAAAAAATATATGGACACGTGCGTGATGGCTCAGAGGGTCTTATAGAGCAGGAGTCAGCGGCCGCCAAACTTACATTATAGTATCAATCAAACCTGAAATATTTTCTGTAGATGAACACCATAGCAGGAGAAAAGGATATTATGATATTTGAATTCGGGAGATTTTGAAGAAAACAGATAATACAGGTATAGAAAAAGGCATTGATAAGTGGCCCGAATAAAATATATGTAATTCAGGTTTGTAACTATAACGTAAATGACTTGATTATTTACTTCGTAGAGTCTGACGGAAGAAATGACCCGTTAAATGCATCTGGCAATATTAAATATAAGTGAATAGTACTGTCCCTGTTATTTTTACATATTTACAAAATAGAAAGTAAATAGTATTATAATATTTAAGTACTGCTTACTTTCTATTTTGTATTGCTCTGTTAAAAATTATTTTTATTAAATTACGGACCTCAGAATTTTTATGATCATTTTTATGTGTGTAAATACCGCTCTTGGTAAGTACATAAAATTATTTTTTAGGGGACGCAATACACGATTTCAACAAATGCCATAAAAACTCTGAACCAAATAACATAAAGGTCATAGGTTACGGCTATTACGTTTTCAACTCTGCAAAAATATTTGGCGAATTTATTTGCTGTCTGCTAAATCCGTTTCGAAATAAAATAAAAAGCATGTATTTCCATACAACGGCATTTATATCACGATAATGGACCGTTATTTCCATCAAGAAATATTCTGAATTATTCATTTAATATATTTACTTTTATATTTTAAGTGATTTGCATCCTTAAGTTTGCAATTATTACACGAAATTTTATTAATAATATTATAATAACAACTTATTTTCGGTAATATTAAATGACCATGGTCACCACTTACAACAACATTTCTAGTCAATAAATAAAATAAATTCGTATTACCAAAATGTAGTTATGTAAGTATACAACCACTTGCTGAGATTTTATTCTACCGGTTTTGAGACGTACAATTAGGATATCTGTTACAATCAGGACAGCTACTATGTAGCAGCATGCAAATTATACTTCACGCCACAACCATAGTAGGTGGGGACTATTAATACAACTTCACAAGGTTATTAATTTAACCGAGGGCTAACATGCACTAAGGTGCCAATCAAAAGAGGTCAGCAATATGAGGGGTGGGGATAGTGTGAGGGGGTGGGGTCTCTTGTAGACCTGATGCGCACTATCGCCCATGTTTTCGCACCTCGTGATGATTTTTTAACCGAATTATTAAAAAAAACAAAAAACAAAGTTTTTGGGTGGGTATCAAGACCACTGGAAGGGGTAAAAAAATAAAAAAAATGGAAAAAATAATGCGCTTCGAACTATCATTCAAACTATGCAAACACTCAAGCAGGAACATCGCGCTCAGTAAAAAAAGACCAAAAAGGTGTTTTATTTTTGTCACGCCGCGAGAAAGAGACGGATACAAAATTACATCCATAGAATAAAAAAGAACAAATTCCAGATTTTGCACCTTTTGCACCATTCATATTTTCGATCTTAAACACCATATTTAATTGAAAATAAAAAAGAGTCTAAAAATTAAAATAAAATTTCGGTTTTGAAAAGGGCCCAGCGGGAGGGGTTAGGGGGGGAGGTCCCGAAAAATAAAATAAAAATCAGGTACAAAAAAAATCTTGTAAAGTTATGAGCGCTGCAAAGTGGTTTTTCGGATTAAAATGAAAAAAGCTAAAATTCGACTCAATTCTGAGGAGAGACGTCCCGCGACGAATGTATTTCCCAAAGACGTCGCCAGGATGCGCCCATCCGGGAAACTTAAAATTTTTGGAATCGAGCTCTCGGTCGACGAGTTTTTTAGCAAAAACCAACAACAACCGCAATAATATATACATACAAAGTTGTCAAAACGTGTTGTCATCGACGGTAAGTCGACGTGCAAAATTTCAGTGGAATTCGATGACGGGAAGTGTGTTAATTTTCACTTTCAAGACATTTCTACACACGGCGGTGAAACTATAAGAAAGAATTTAAAAATATGCCAAGATACCAAACTATTTATTATATATTTTTTTAATTTTTCAAAAAGAAAAAAAATTTCGAAAAAAATATTGTTTTGGCTAATTTTATTCTTGCGAGCAATTTTTTATTTTAGCTCTTTTTAGTGAAATATAAGGGAATAAAAGTTAACTTATAACGAACACCGAAAAGAGCCCGGACGTTAGAAGCGGAGACATTTCATCCACTTAAATAACAAGCCTCCACATTGGTGACCTCCACCACGTCAAATATTCTATATATTTTTTGCTTACTTTACGTATACTGGACGAGTTGTGTTTGACCCATAACCTCCACTGGAAATCGGTTTAATAAAATTGCGGTAGATTCCTCCGGGGAATTGCTTCATATTTCTCGAGAACTCTTAACGTAAACGAGTAATGAAATATCGTGCTTAAAAATATATCCAATTTCCCAAGACGGCAGTGCAAACTAGGTCTAAGTGGAATTGGCGGCTGAGAAAAGCCAAGTGGAATTACGTTTTCTCTGAATCCGCAAAACCTTTGAGAGATATTTAAGTTTCGATTTTCCTGCCTATATAAAATATTTCAATATACTTTTTATTATTCAAATGAATCGCTTTTTCGTTTCATTAAACAATGCCAATTTTTTCAACAAAATGAGAACTTCATACGTTCATCACCATTTCTAGCGTTATTCAACCACATTTTATTTAGATTTTTCCTCTTTCTATTGACCAATTTGGTTAAGGGGTTATGTCACCTTGGCGTTCGTAAAAATAGGTATAAAAAATTTAACGCAGTCTTCTTTAAAAATGAAATGTTAAAATTGAATTTTTTTTTAGATGGTGGAGATATGAGCCGACACGTTTATTTTTTTTTTAAATCCTCGCTGATGGTGTACATGATTTCTCTGCTAGGCATTATCTAAAACACAAAATCATTTTCCTCGTTAAGAAGAGTAATAGGTATCGTGTAACGTAAAAAATATTTTTTTTTGTAGAAATGACAGCTTTTGAAAAAAAACTCAAATAATCCTTGAAATTCTAAGTTTAAAAAATTTATAACTTTTGAACACGACATCTAATCAAAATAAATCTTACGTCATACTTTAGGTATGATTATGAAAAATAACTGTTATAATTTTCAACCAAATTAGTTGGGTAGATTGGGAGATATCATGTACACCGTTTTGAAAAAAGTAGTTTCGAGAAAAATGCAAAAGAAAAAAAATATGACGCCAGCGACTTAAAATCGATTTTTTTTAAATTACCTTTAATCTACGATTCCTGGACCATACATGAGGTATTGTTTTATTGTTGCTGTGATTATTACTATAACTTCACTAATATTGGGAATTTTTAAATAATTGAACATGTTAAATATTTTTAAGTGTATAAACGATTTAATTAGCCAATTTTTTTTTAAATTTTAAGGTGGCGTAACCCCTTAATCTAGCAGTAATACAGTTGCTCAGTAATCCAGTGATAAATAATTCAAATCTAACCCTAGAGCATCTCCAACAATTTTTTTTTCTTAATTTAATAGTTTATCGGGTAGTGCTTTACAGTAATTTTCTTTACCGTACTTTGGGTACCTTCCACTATTTTTTAGATATTTTTATAATGTACGCCATGTTGTGTATGTAAATTTCCTTTAACATAAACATTTTAGTTAATGCATATTGTCTATAAAAACACTTTCCTTTCTTCAACTTACTATATAACTAAACCGTACATAAACACGTATATTTTACTTTGAAATAAGTATGTTTCATAACTTACTTCATGGAATGATTTAATTTACATTTTTATACGTCACCACACAAATTATTTTTTTTTTTTTATTAATTAAGGGATAATTTTTTCCATTTTTCTACGAAACGTGTATTTTTTTAAATACATCTAAATAAGTCAAAAATATTTCTACCTAAATGAAATACTTGTATTTTATAGAAGGTTCATGGCTGGGGATGTAATTTATAAGACTTTTATGACCGGTTCCTATGTAGACACTAACAAACCTAAAAGCACATCCTGAATTTAATTAAATACAGACGATATTTGAAGACACTATGACAAAATATAATAATATAATATGTGGTAAGCAGGACGAATCAGAAAAAATATTCAATTCATTCATGTCACGTATTTGTGGGAAAACAAGTTTTTTTCTTACATTTCGGTAATGGAATATTCTAGAACAAAACTATTTTTTCAGTATGTTCTATGTATCTTTTACCAAATTATTAAGTTCTATTAAAAGCACATGTAAATTTGTACTCAGATTAGTTGCGATTCGCTTTTAAATCTGTTGTACGCTACTCTTTTCTTTATATAAATAAAAAAAAAAAATAGAAATAAAATACTTTATATAAAACCACTGTTTATTGAATAATTAACATGTTTCGGATCCGATGATCTCTTTACTAGAATACAACGTATACTAAACATGATAATTGCAAGTATAAATATTAACAAAAACAAAAATAACTAATCAGGAACTAAGGCGAAAACAAATTTAAAATGTTTCTATATTCCAGATATATCGTCGCTAAATTTTTTTTTAAATATTTTGAATAATTACTAGGCAGACTTTTCAGATGAACTGCAATGTTTTTTTTAGTATATCTCCATTATTTATAAGAAAAATTAACAAATTGATTCGTTCATCTTAGAATGTACTAAACGGCACATTGGCTTTATTATGTAGGTATACAGCGACGATATGTAGATAGCTTCATCAAATTTCAAATAAAATCCGTTTAAGGCAAATAATTCCTTAATATAATTTGCTTAAAAGAGGACAGTTTTAGTAGAATCATACACTATTTGTATCTGTCCACTTTGTGAAAATGCTAGCTTAGCATATTCATGTGCAAGGGCCAAATGCTTATTTATGAAGTATGGGTAAGTACTCTTAATTTCCGTTTAAATTGTGGCTTGCAATATACAATTCAGTCCAATTTGCCAAATGACAATGTTACATCCGGTCAAAGGAAATATATTTGACCTTTGGCATTAGGGAAACCGCACAGCAAACAAACCTCATCTACGCTACATCTACGCATACCCGGTAAATAGGTGAACCAGCCGTAGAACAGCTAATATTATACTAGTATTGACACCGCTTCCATAGTCAACTTGAATCTGGCGGTCATAACACAGCCATATTTTGATAATGTAAATATAAGATAAACGTACATAACATAATTAAAATGTGAGATAAAAGCACTCATTTGTTAGGTAGTGAATACATAAGGGATTTATTTTTCGTGGAGTAGGGTAATCATCAGTCTGTTTTAATATATCGACGGCTCCTACGTATAATATCGTAACCCACAAATCAACGATTTTTAGTTGTTTGTGTGTTTCATATGTATTTAATTATATCTTTATTTCCAAGAAAGAATTTTGGAAAATAACATAAGATAATTATCGAATGTAACACTTACGATAATATGCGTGAGAAAATAACATAAGAAAATTATCGTATGTAACACTTACGTTATTTTACGTCGCGTCTTTTCCGAAGTATAATTTCGTATGTGCATTTCTACAAAAACATTTAATAATTTCGTCTTTTTTGTGATTATTTATGAAACTACAGTATAAAGTAAAATATTGAAACGAAATTTCAAAAAATTGGGCAATATTTAGATTTATACCGGACGAAAATATGTTCAAATCCTTCTCCTGTAAAATTGAATTTTGTGGGTTACGTTAGTAGGTATGTCGTCGTCGCCGTCGATGTTGGAGCCGTCGATATGTGTATAATTGGACTAATAATATGTTATAAATAAATTTTGGTGCAGACGCTACCACAATGATCCTACACTTTTGGAAAGACTTCTCTGATTGGACTGTGTGGAACGAGAGACTAAACAAACACCAATCACGGAAAAAAAGACCGATAAAGAGCTCTTGGGAAGGCCAAAACAAAGTTATGTCTTCAACGACGAATTTGTCTTACAAATACAGGATTAAACAGAAATGGCCCGAAACAAGGCTCAACACGGGAAAATTCTTACTTACTTACCATCACGCCGTTTCTCCATGGGGGTAGGCAGAGAGGATAAAGCGCCACACTCTTCTGTCCTGACATAAAATTCTTAACAAAGCCAATACCAACTATTGGTTTTTGAACCAAAAGTGATGATAAGCGTCGATATTACGATTCAACACTTTATTTTGTTAATATTTCGCAATTTGTAAAGTTACTAAAAAATAATTTAAATTTAATATAATTAATTATATTAATAATGTCACCAAAAAATCATTTTGCTCTTTTTGTAAATGTAACTTACTCGATTTTGTCTTGTAACGCCAACATTGGGGTTCTTAACTCCTGTGTGTCGGTGATGTAACGTAGGTCTACCTGTCATACAAAATATAAAATATCTACCTTATTTACGAAAACTAAAACGTCACATTTTTTGTAATCATCGAATAGACATTTTTACACCAAAATTACTAAATGAAACTGTTGAAGGAATGTACGGATTTTTTAATTAAAAAATATTTATTCTTTACTCTCGTATTTTCGGCCAGTGTGTAAGATAGAGCAGTATATTGTGCATCGCAGTTAAATCGAGCAAGAAAGAACACGACAATACCATACATTTCACGTAGGACAGAGATGGCGGTTGCTTGGGTTTCGGCGAAAGAAAAAACAATATAGAAAGAGTACGATAGAGTCGGGTAACACGTGCTAGACAAAGACGGAGTGCATGCGACTGAAGCGAGCAAGCGACCGCGTCGTTGTATTCAGTTGCTATTGATACTTCGGCGGAAGCGTACGCAAATTCGATTTGCCATGATTTTATAATAATTTACTAAAGTAATGCAAATATGTATATTTACCTTACATAATTATATAAAGGTACCTTTAAAAAGTCTTATCTGTATTGTGTATATGTATATTTTATCACATATTAAAAACTATGCCGATTTTTAATCAGGTAACGCTGTGTTACTCCACCGTCCCCAAAAATTTTTTTTAGCACAGTCTTTTAAGAGTTAAAATGTAATTTTTATTATTAACTTTTCAAATTTATCATTCATTCATTAACTTTCATTCTAAACGCTTATCTATTATTAATTGCTAATTATTAAAAGTTATAGTTTTCTTTTCATTAAAATTGGGTGAGAATGTAGGTCAACTGAAATTCCAAAAAACTTTATAAAATAAGAAAATTATTATGGGATACATTTAACTATTTTATTTATATATAATTTTAAATGAATGGACATCTTTGTACAACAATTGTGCATTGAGCATTCATTTTTCTTTTAGATTAGTAGATTTTTCTCCCGCTCTCGGAGATTCAGCAAAAACATCATTAGCGGAGATGATTCAGGCAAAACAAAAGCCATTTATAAATTAATCTTGCCTCTTTCAAACGTAGTTGTATCGGCGTAATGAGAAAAAATATAATTTTTCCATAAACGCACAAAGCTACTTGACTTAATGTACGCAGCCAATTAGCTTTTATGGGGGTTGCAAAAAGGGCTTTTAGGGCAAGATATTGAATAAATTTGAGAAAATGTATTTTCTTTGAAGCTACGTATAGCTCTTGTTTCGTGATTTCAATACGATTAGAACACGAATTAAGGAGAGGGTTGATTACATGACTTAATGTTTGTTTTAAATTAATTCACTTATTCTCCTTCAATTCATCCAGAATTATTCATCTGAAGAGTAGGATTTAATTTCACTAAATAAACTTTAAAACGAAGCATGTTTGAACTGCTTTAAGAGTAAAATCTTTAAGTAGATCAAAATGTCAAGAAATACTAGAATTCAACATAATTATTCAATCGTTTATGAATATTAAAACAATCCGATTACTTTTGATGCTCATAGACCCGAATTCAGAATCAATACTTAGATGATTTAAAGGTTAAAGTACGCTTTAAAAGCGTAATTTTCAATACAAAATAGCACTTTAAAAGCATACCTATCTTTATATCAAATCACTACTTAGATGATTTAAAGGTTAAAGTACGCTTTAAAAGCTTAATTTTCAATACAAAATAGCACTTTAAAAGCATACCTATCTTTATATCAAATCACTACTTAGATGATTTAAAGGTTAAAGTACGCTTTAAAAGCTTAATTTTCAATACAAAATAGCACTTTAAAAGCGTACCTATCTTTAAATCATGTAAGTATTGACTCTGAATTTGGGCCATAGAGTTAATTTTGTGGTTCTATATAAATAATTATTTAAACACATTTTGTATAAACAGCATTGTTTGTTTTGCATTGGGGAGGTATAGGTAAGTTAATAGGGACATCAAGGCTGGAAAGGATATCTAAAGGAAGATGACTGTAGGAAATAATGTAAATTGTGCTTTGAATGCTATCATAGCCAATTGGAATAAGTCGCACAAAGCAAGACTAGCAGTATTTAATGGAGTTTTAATACCACCCCTAATGTATCGAACTTAAGCCTTAAACTTAGAGTGAAAGATGAGCACATTATGAGTGAATGTAATGCTCACTGTAGCGTAATAAATAGGCATAAAGGAAGGATCTCTGAAATTATTCGTAAAAAATACTATAAAGAAGTTACGGACGTTACACGAGGTTACGGAGACAGACAGATAGACGAACGGACGAACGGACGGACATAAAACGAAATTATTATAATTAGGGTTTGTATTAATTTAATTGACAAAACGAATACTGAACTTAAATATACTGCAAAATAAAACAATTAAATATGTATTTAATGTACAAAATATAGTAATTGTATTCTTAGAACATACTCACACAAATATTTTGAATATAAACTGGTTTATAAAAAGGAGTAAAAATTGAAAATAATTTTCAGATATTCTAGTGTATAGGTTAAATAGTTCGGATGAATTTCATGTATATGATATATATATATATATATACTATATATATATATATTATAATTTTACATTGAAAAAGAATATTGCTTCATTCTCTGGTCAAAAAATGAGTCTCATTTAGGCCCGAATTCAGAGTCAATACTTAGATGATTTAAAGGGAAAAGTACGCCTTAAAAGCGTTTTCAGTACAAAATAACAGTTTTAAGGCGTACCTTAACCTTTAAATCTTCTAAGCACTGACTCTGAATTCGGGCCTTACCAACGGCGATAATATATACTGTTTCATGATAATGACGAATTTGCAAATGTAGATAGCGATAGCGCAGATATATCAAATATGTAAAATTAGGTACATAAATAACATATAGGTATATAAAACTTTCAAAAATTTTATAGATGTGTGGTTGATCTTGGGTGGAATCGTGAAAGTTACATTGTTTAAATTGATCACTTATGCCAGCCATAAAGACAGGTAGTTAGCCCAGTAGACCTTAGAGAGTTCCATACATACTTTTCCATATAAAGAGCTTCGTGCCTGAGACCCATCTATAATTTATCGTAAGTAATTAAATATGCACCCATTTATTTAAAAAATAAGGAATTTCGTATAAACCACATTGACTTGATTAATCACATTAATGATTAATTATGTCCACCCACAAAGTAAACGCTTTAAACATAAAATCTTTTATAATCTCTTGTTTATATTAATACATTTTCCGGTGTTCTGGACAGGGCTCGACCCAACGACCACCATATCACTAGGCAAACGTCATGACCATTACACCAACAAGCTACTCAAATTAATAAACTATAAATCCCCCTCTCACTTCCACTCCTATCTATCTATTTTATGTATTTTTTCTCTTCTTTCTTATTAAGGTTTTGTTCTTGTCTTTCTGGATTACTTTATATTTTTATTTCTGTTTTGCATTGAGTTAATTTCTTCTGCCGTGAATTTCTATAATTGGTCTACCAACTATCCAATACATTATGTCATTATAATAAATTGTACTGTTGAGATTCGTAAAATAGAAAAAATAATTAAATCAATTATCATATCATTTAATTTCTATTTTTTTTCCAAAATATATTATGATTACGTAAAAGTCTTGCTTCCATGTTTTCACTGCACGCACCCGATATCTAGGTAGGTACTAATAAATTTTCAATTACGATTCGGGTATTGGATTCATACGAAGAAATTCATCACGTATCTTCCTAAACATGAAAGGACGTCTTTTCATTTTCAATGATACAATTCTTCTGGATTTTAAAAATGTGAAATTATTAGTGATACCAAAAGGTAATTTTTTTTTTCATGGGTGTAATTTCAATATGTCAAGACACCACGGTACACGCATTTGTTTGGTAACCTTTGTCGAATATTTTTCGTAGTGGATACATTCAGACCCCATGGACAGCGATTGGTGATACCGTACTATCTGGCCGCACCGCGCCCGTCCAACGATTCCAGCTGGAATATCTACCTTAGAATAGAACTGTTAAGAGACACTTGGGATCGTTGTGATACCGCAGCAATGATAACAGTTTGATTCATCTCCTGCCCCTCTATCGCAGCTGCGCATCGCCACGTTTTGAAGTTTGCCTCTGTTGAAATTAGTTATCTTTACCAGTTATCTCAATAAATTTGCTCCGTACGTGCGCGGTCCAAGGCGAGTTTCATCTCTGAATGAAACTGTAAAGGGTGGTACAAAATAAGTATGCGTTAGATTTCTATTTAATTAATGAAGAAAATAAAATTTATGAATAAAGTTTTTTTTTCAACATTAAAAGAGAAAACCATCGACCAAATGATTTCTTCACAAGCATACTGTCACGTGTCGTGGCTGCGAGAGGAATGAACAAAAATACTGATTTTCCAGTGTTCTCATTAGCAATTTATTAATTAATGATTAACTAACTTTTCAATGTACAAAGTCACTTAAACTAATCAAACTTTACGCTATTCTATAAATTAAACTTCTTCCCAGTATATCACTCGAATGAATACTTTATTATCGCTGGGTAATACGTATTTAACATTCACTAGAACATTTAATCCAGTTCTCACTGACAGTATTTATCACTTATTTCTTTCGCCACTTAGGTAAGTAGGTATTTCTATTATTAGCTCGATATCTGCCGCTTTAACTATCGCTGGCCATTAACGATACCTGGCCATTCTGGCCTTACAGCTCGCAGCCGATTTCGCCTATCAACCGCGACTACTCACTGCGCTGCAGCATTTATATTCGAAAACGCTGGTATCGAACCTCTTAGATTTTTCAGTGTAGGAGAACGTTCTCGTCGCTTCTAGGCATTTCTGGACGTTTGTAGACGCTTCTCGAAGGCCGCAGATCACCCCAGATTATAACAAGCCCTTCCCGATTTTTCGATGTATTGTGATAAGTAACATAAGATATTTAGCATCCCATTACGATACGCAATTCTTACTAAATTTTGCTTGAACTCTCTTAGAGTTTCATCTCATCTCATCTATCTCATCCCCGATCTTTTCCTTTATAATAGTTCTTCGATGGTTTGACAGTTATTGACATAAATCTTATCTTTTTCGTATCCCTAATGGAAAAAGTCTTTAGTTGTTAAATTTAACGAACTTATCTGCATCACATTGCTATTTTTTGGTAAGATGCGACTGGGAAAACGACACTTTAGGAAATTCTTGTATTATATTGAGTATTGTGGTTCTGTGTAGCGTAATTGTTTCATAGGAACATTATGACAATTAAGTTTGGCTCCATGAACAATTATGTGTCTCTCCATAGTTAAATTTCTCAAATTATATGTAGGTACAATATAATAAAAGAAAACAAATTATTTATCAAAAGACAGTTATAATTTTTTTAAGCCAGCTTACTTTGGGCCACGTTATATGTCCTTATGAAAATTAATTTTTGAAAGGGGCATAGTTTATCCTTACTGTATGAATGGATGTATTCTACCAAATACCTTTTCAGAAAAATAAAACGACCATAGAGAGAAAAAGTTAGAAAGAGAAAAAAATCTAAGTTGCCGTCGTGAATAATTTGTGCATAATAATACATCTGGATATGAAAGGTTTTGATTGGCTACTAATTTTTGTGTAAAATCGAAGTTACGCAAAATAAGAGCGTATTATCGGCAATTTTTTATATTGTAGGATAAAAACTTACTCTAGCCAAATAGCTTAAATTTTGTTATTTCACTTGATTATGAGAGAGACCTCTCCTCTTAAAATTATTAATTATAACTATAATATTGACAAAATAACTCAAGTTTATTTTGAAATAGAAAATTAAAAATATATTAACAGCGGTCAGTTTTTAGACTGGTTACAGAATCTATTTTATAAAGAAATCAAATTTTGTGAAGATTGATCGAATCCAAAAAATATTTTTTAATAAAATTATATACATATAATTAATATACGCCCCAATTTAAATTAATTTCGTGAATTGATTTTTAGAGCTTATGAATAAATATTATTCAATAAGCTTACTCTGCATCTTATTTCCCTTGCTAAACACATATTGGACCTACCTAATAATTTCGTTCATCTCTCAACAATTTTCTATCCAATTGCGTAAATACAACCACTCCTGATTTTTCCCAAATTTATCTAATTTACGGACACTCCTGTTAAACATTGTTTGCAAGTTGGACTAACAAAAAAAGAATTAAGTTCAAACGTTAATTGTCTGGAAACAGAGATAAATTATCATCTCCGCCGATTGTTGCCACCGAGCCCAATGCTCCAGCGCGGGCGAATGATGTAGTGCCAAATCTCAGTATTTTTATTTTACAACTAATATCTGATAAATTTAATCAATATATGTATATAAAAAGAAACTTATGTTTCCCTACCCGCCAAGTTTTCTCCACAACCAGCCACAACCACCCACCGGTGGTTATGGTGGTTGATAGCCCTTGGTGTCACATCGAAAATATGCGAGTTTGGTGGTGGTGGCTGTACGTGGGTGGGAGTGGGTGACAAAAATGTGCTTTCTAGCACATTGTTATGTAATGCAAATGCTTCAAATTGTTCCAAAATGGGTGCGCCGACTGTGTCGATGAGTCTAGAAGGTTCCGGAAAAACTTGCTCTAGAAAGTTCTGGAAGGAGAAGGTTCTAGAAAATTCACGAAAGTTCTATAAGGTTCTAAACTGAGTGGCGGAATATATCAGTGTGTCTAGAAGGTTCCTGTACATTCGTTAAATTTCTTGAAAGTTTTGAAAGGAGAATGTTCTAGAAGTTCTATGACGATCCAAACAGCGTACTAAAAATCTACGCGCGCGAAGCCGCGCGGGCACAGCTAGTTAATAACTAATATCTGACAATTCAAAATAAAATGATATGACTGTCAAATTAAATTCGCAATATTTAACTTCACAACTATTAAACATAAATTTTAATCAATATTGTCATTAAGTTCTGCAAGTCAAGCGTTATTTTAAATGTGACAGCTATTTCGGCTTAATAGGCCGTAATCAAATAGTAGATAATCCATACCAAATAGTGGATAATCGACTTATTTATAAGACTTAAGTTACCCCTTCACCTACAGATAATTAGTTTTTTCGGTGTTTACGCTTATTTATCGAAATTTAATCGCGTAACGCAGAATTTTGTAAAGCTGGGAATCTTTCATGATAAGTGCCTAGGGTAAAAAGAATCTTAATATAGGAAGGACTTCACTGAAAACCTTATAATTATCCATAGGGGAAGGGGTGTACTCAAATTTTATAAATAATTAGATTATACGTGGTATATCCACTGTTTGATACTGGCCTATCAAGCCGAAACAGTTGTCACAGCTTGTAAAACTTAATAATAATTTTCATTAAAATTTAATTTATTTTAAATTTCATGGAATTCTACAAATTTAATACAAAAACCTTAAATAATTGCAATTACATCTGTCTACAAAAACAGTTGAAGTTGTAAATGACATCCAGAAAAGCAAAGATAAAGCTTTATAAAACTATGTTTAGGCAATTTATCTATGCGTTAGAAACCTAGACTCTAACAAAGAAAGATGAAGCAACATTGATGTACTTGAAGGATGGATCCTCTGGAGGATTTTCGGAGCTGTCAAAGAAAATGGAACAGCAAGTAAGACGTACGAATAGTGCACGTCACCCTAAATGGTTGCTCAATAATAAACCTGAAAGCAGACGAAAAATGAGTACCTACACCTTTTATGAAACGACAGGATAATGTACATAAATTCCTATCCATTATTATTCTTTAAGGTTACCAGGACCCATATCGGGTTGTGGAGTCATGGACCAACCAATGAATATTTACAGCTAAAAAGAAATTAAAATAAAACGCAAATCACTTTGTTTTCAACACTTTATTTAATTTAAATAATAAAGCGCTAAAACAAAGTGATTTGTGTTTTGTTTTAATAATAATGTCACCACAAAGTTGAAACCTTCATTCAAAAGAAAAAAATATTCGTCGAACAATTAAAAAAAAATGTAAAACATTAACTTCTTGCTTAAGGCTGTCGTCTGGTAGTACGAGCGAATTTCTCAATTTTTCCTGGTGCCTTTTCTTTCATTTTGTATAATATTTTTGTATGGGAAGGAAACAAATAAAAATTTATAAAAAACATTTAGGAGTCTTCAAGTTTGTGTTTACTGGGGTATTATGCAGTGTTGTTACGACCTTTTAGGCCGATGTTTCGGATCCCATTGCAGGGTCCATCATCAGGGCTGATGTGTTGTTGTGAGTGTTGGTGTTGTGGTTAAGTATCGGCTCGCAATACCGTGCCGAAGTCATGATGTGTTGTATTGTGTTGTGTTCTATTGTGTTGTCCAATTTACGAACGTTCCGCATTCCGTATTACCCGCAATTTTTCGTTCGATCTTTCGCCGCTTTCAAGTCCGTTCTTCGCAGTGGATTTGATAACTGAGGTGAAGTCGGCTCTGCATCTTACAGTCCCCTTTTAAGCAGAGGGTCGCAGTTTCAATAAATCAGAGAAAAATCCAAATGGTAAGTGTTTTCATTGTCTCTCTGTGACGGTTTTTTCGCTTCCTACTGGACAGCTCGCTTGCCCCCTTGGAAGTTCCGTATAGTTAAACATTACAAGCGCACTCTTTCAACATAACCTTAAGCCGCTCCAACAACATTTTTGAACAAATGATCTTATTATTGGGTATCCGCGAAGATATTAAATATCATAAATCGTATATTTATGTTTGATTATGAGAAAAAAATTTCATCTAACTTATCACATTTACCTACTAGCACTAATTTTGATATAGTTGTTAGTATTTTGGCTAAAAACACATATTTGGTACGTAATTTTCAATATATACATCAACACAATAATATTATGAAACCGGAAGCTGAGTATCCTGCAGCAGAAAATTGGATTTTAAGATATTTATAGAAACACAGCCCAACTCAATGTGGAATATGCGACTTCTATTTTTTTTTGTATTAGGAAACATGGGTTGACAGATGTCAGATGTCAAATGCTGCTTGATAATTTATTTAATTCTTTCTAGCAATAATGCCTTGGGAAATTTTCAATTTACCAAAAATTTTCAGGTTTACTAAAGTATTATTTATAGAGATATTTATATCATGATATCTCTATTAGATTTGGTGGACATTATATTCATTAAAGTAGAGCTGAATTGGGACCGAAGCTCATTAAAATGAAATAATTAAAATACAAGTAAATCGTCAAATTTCAATATGCTTAGCCTACACAAACAATTGAAAAAAAATTTGTTAAAATAAAGCATTCAATAACACTGACTTGAACGATGCAAATAAATAATTTAAATAATATAATTAATAATTATTATCTTTCAAATACTTACCAGCATCATTCAATTGTAAGCTTTGATAGTATTATATGCATGATATTTTTGAAGTTAAATGAAATATTTCATCGAAAATTTGCAAATAACGAATGGAAGTTAAATTTATTGTATGTAAGTACTCGTGATTAATATTCATCATAAATTAAATTCTGAATAAAATTGCAATTACAGTATATTTTCATATATTTTGCAGAAAAAAATATGACAACTTAAACGTTTATTGAAAAAAATTGGAGATTTATATTACATGGTTATTCATACTGATTACATTTAATATAAATACATTATTTATTACATATAAATACAAATTAAAAAACAACCACTTGAGTTTATATAATATATGTACCCAATCGGTTTTGTAAATAATTATTTCCTTTGTAAACTAAGCTAAAACATAAAAATATTACTCTTCGTTTTGTAAATTTAAGGAAAATATTAAAAGCAAGAATTTGTGTATATAGCCGATAGTAGAAATATAGAAATAGAGAACGATAAAAATATATGGGAAAATTAAATTAAATATCGAATTTTAAGATAAAACTGTTATAGTATAGTTATTAAACTAAATTACTTGATTTTTAATGATATTTTGATAACTTCACGCATGGTTTACTTATTTCTAACTATTCTTAATTATTTTATTTAAAAATAAACATTTATTACAACATAAAGCACAATTTTTCAAAGTTCACTGTTTTCAATTAAAAGATTCGAAATTTCTACTTCAACCTCTTTTTCCAATATTTGAAGCAGTAAAATCATAATTACCAAGTTAATAAATTAATTACAAGAATAGTCAAATTTATCATTTGAATTTTGAATTAATGAGATTTTTCCATATTTATTATTATACTTATCATTTTCGTTAAATATAAAAATGAATTTGAAGTAGAATTGTATTTGAGTAAAAATTAACAATCTCAAATACAGTATACAAAGTGGCGAATAGTGGGACGTAAGTTTTTACACTTTTGAAAATTCAATTAAAAAACTACAGCTTGAATGACAATGAATGTTTTTTTCATTAAAAGAGCACAAACAATAAAATCTTATCTTTAAAATAATGTCCTCTAAATATTCACCACCCCGCCATTGGCATTCTCCTGACTTTAGCATAAACAATTTTTTGGAGAAAAAATCGAAATTAAATATTTATCTCAGACTGATATTGTAAAATAAACATATATTATGTATGATCTATAAAAATCTTAATAATATTGTCATAATTGTGATAGAAATATTACGAGATAAATATTTTAAAAAAAAAATCGTATGTATTTATGTACGTAACGTTTTACGGAAAATATGCGTGTACGTAAAATTCATGATATAATTTACTGATTACTTACCTGCTGGGTAGGTGGGAACCTAAGAAAGAAGGATCGATAATGCCCTTTGATGGTATAGCCACCCAAATTGTCACTTTTGGAGAATAAAGAGGCCTTTGATGTTTGAGTTTAGGATTCCCCCTGCTCCTGAACCTGTAATTCTGCTTAGTATCATGCTCGTTGAAATGAAAATGGGCTTCTAATTTTTTATTTTATTTTGGAAAACAAATAGTACAATGTAATAAAAAATTTATATAATATCAAAAAAATATTCATTTCGCATGGCCAGTAAAGTTTCCTCGAAGCTGGTAAAAAAAAAACGAAGAAAAAAAAATGATAAAGAATATGTGTAATAAATATTTCAAAGATTTAATTTATGATAATGCATAAAATGGGAAGGGTGGGAGGAGGGAGGGAATGGGATTCAATTAAAGAAGTATTAAATTTATTTCAATAATCATAAATGAGATTACGGAGTTTCATTTTAAATAAAAGCAAATTGTCAATAAAAATGTCTAGGTTATTTGTAAAATTTAACAGATTGTATTTTGAAGTGATACGAGTTACAAAGTAGTTTTTGAAGTAGTTAGTTCTACCAAAGTTTGCGTAGATTAGACTATTTGAAGTATGTAGGACAGCTTAAATCTATTAGCTCTAATAAATAGGGTGAGTCAACCAAGTCATTCAAGATTTTATAAAGATAACACAGATCTTGTATACATCTTCGATGTGATAGATTTATTATAACACTCGCTTTCTGTGTATGAGTTGAATTCTAAACGGGAACGGAAATTTCAAATATTGTGTTGGACATTTTCAAGTCGCTCACTGTATGTAGAATAATGAGTATTCCAGACTACTGATCCAAACTCCAGTTGACTGCGTACAAATGAAAAATAAAAAGTGATTAATGTATACTTCGTCGATTTCTTCAGCACAAAATGCTGTTGAAATTGGTGAACCACTAGAAAATTGTCTCGGCAAATCATGAAATTCAATCATTGGGTTTAAATTTTGGAACATTTACATTGATGTATATGGGTGTGGATTCAATTACCTACAGTTCAACGCTCAATACACAACGCAAAGCTGATCTTGGTATCAGAATAATTGCAAGTCAATAAGCCCGGATCTTATCATACAGACTCATTGGCTTAGAGGGACATACTCTTCACCTCTCCTGCTCCGTAGCCGCCCGGTTTTCTTCTTATTTAACGTTGAACTTCCTGAATCACAATATATTTAAACACACTCGGACATTGACACTGTTTGATTGATAGTAAACGCGAGACAGGCGACTAACAATCACATAAAAATCATTGCTTTTGTAAATTTATTTTACGAACACGTATTTTTTTCCTACAAAACGATTCATTGCGAATAAATTTTCATGAACCTAAATTCCTAGCGCTGTCATTCGCCTGCCACTCCTTTGCGCGGTTACCACGCAGATGGGATTAAAAAAATAAAAATGAAATTCACCCGTTTGCTCCTTTTATTTATTTTTCAAATCATTTCTCATCATGAAATCATACAGACATTTAGCTTTCCAGTGGGCTTATTGGGAATGTGTTGTGCTCACCACATTAGTGATTTGAAGATCACCAAATTATAAGTAAAAGGAAAGATTCCTACGTGCGGAAACTTCCAATGTTCGTGGAATGTGATATATTACGTATGCGAATATCTTGTGATTACGTGGCAAAGCATGTAATAAATGCAATAATAAATAAGGAATATGAATAATACTCCCAGATTTTACAGTGAGTTAATTGTATAATATTGAAGTTAACAGGCTGATGATTAAATAATGATGGTTAAACGATCAAAGATGGAACGACGGGAGAAGCTTCCGAATGGATATACGGTATATTGAGTTTTTTACTGAGAGATAATAGTATGCACAAAATTAAGTCTGATTTAGATTTTTATGTCGTTGTTTGAGTTGTTGAATAATTCAACCGTGATATTAAAAAAAATATTAAATACTAGCTGCTCGTACCCGGCGTTGCACAGGTTAAGGATTAAGTTGAAAATAAATTTGTGGGGGGAAACAAAGATTTGATTCGAACGGTTTAGATTTGCATCGAAAATATATCAGGGAAGGAGAAAAGGTAAAAGGGGAGGGAGGAAATATAAACTATGTTACCTGCCGAGTCCTAAAGAATAAGTTTCCAAATTTTGAGTCCAATAGGGCAAACGGTATAGACTTGCATCGAAAATATATCAGCGGAGGGGAAGGGTTAAAAGAATAGGGGGGAAATGTCGCATATATTACCCGCCGAGTTTTTAAGAATAAGTTTCCAAATTTTGAGTCCAATCGGGCAAACGGTACAGATTTGCATTAAAAATATATCAGCGGATAGGAAAGGTTAAAAGAATAGGGGGAAATGCCGCATATGTTACTCGCCGAGTCCTAAAGAATAAGTTTCTAAATTTTGAGCCCGATCGGTCAAACGGTACAAATTTGCATCTAAAATATGTCAGGGGGAGGGGAAGGGGTATGAAAATAGGGAGGAAATATCGCCTATGTTACCCGCCGAGTCTTTAAGAATAAGTTTCCAAATTTTGAGTCCGATCGCTAAACGGTACAGATTTACATCGAAAATATGTTAGGAGGAGAGGAAGGTGTATGAGAATAGGAGGGAAATGTTGCCTATGTTACTCGCCGAGTCCCAAAGCATAGGTTTGCAAAATTTGATTCGAATCGGACAAACGGTGTGGATTTGTATAGAGAACAGACAGACAGACAGACATTGAGTTTTATAGGTATAGATAAATTGATTATTTTTAAAACACATTACTTGTCTCAGACACATGCTTCACACACACACATCACATAATATTTTTATGGTCTGCCCAGCTGTAAAATATTACGTACTTTTAAGCACTTTTTTACGCAATTTCATGACACATTTCAAGCCTGGATACCTCCGTAAACATATATTTTATATTTACGGTTCTAGATATTTGATATTTGAAATAAACATTATTTTTAAATCACCAATTTCTTCAGTTATAGACCAAGTACTTATAACTCACTTCCAACTGGTCAACGAATTATCGATCGAGTTTTAGGTCGAATTATCTTACTATATGAAATTCCAGTTGCCAATATAAATATATTTCAACATTAATTCATTATTAAAATAATGATTATGTTTTTGCGTCTATATAAATATATTTTAATTTATGTACTATCTATAGCAGTATGTCAATAAATACGTGATATTTTGTAGGTAAACATAAAAATAAATTAAGGTATTTATAAAGATAAATTATATTGTATTATACAATTAAAATATACAGTAATGCTGTTGTAAAAGTGAAAACATAACGTTTTAGAATTATCAGGTTGAATATTCAACATGACAATTCTAAAATTGCACGTTCTTAATAATGGAAGCCTTACTTAAGGGGTTTAAATGAGGTTGAGGTGGTATTTCGCATCGTTATCTAGAACAGCTTTATTATCTAAGACGGGATTGCTACGACTTAGTCTTCTCGGAGATTATGGCGTCTCAACAGCACCTTTTCATAATGTGGATCTGAAGGATATTATGGCAATGAAAGAGAGGATGATTATTGATATTATCTTTAAGAATATAACTTTATTATTCTTGTTCGGTACTTGCATTTTAGGCATTTGACCACGAATTTGGCATTCACGTCACGACCCTCTTACTTTCGTTCTTCCTCGCCTACACCTCAACATTTGAAAATTATCGCTCATGAGTGACGTATCGTTTTTGTCGCCATACATCGAACTGATTATCAAAGAATCTTTTCAATAGAATTTGTCGTTCTATCGCAGCAGTTTTTTTTTAGTGCTCGGGTTGAAGAAAGGGTTATGATCGGAGATGATCAGATCTGGAGAAAAGGGACGTTCACGGTAGTGGTGAGTCGATCACTTCATTTTGTTCCCTTTCATCCTTTAAAATTACAGTCCACAATCATTTCCTTTCCGTATTGTCCTTCACCCTCATTTCCAGTTTTATCTTTCCACAATCCCCCGATTCTCGATTCCAGCGATTTGCGTCGAGATCAATTATATTTCTGCCACATGTACCTACTTTCAACGTGGACTAGATTCAATTAACTCAGTTTATTACAATACTTTTATTATTTTATTTTAACATTCCTGCAGATCTTGAGGTAGAATCATTGTATCGTCACATCACAAAAAAAAATCGCTTAGATATACATGTACACACCGGGAATCGAACACGTAACCCACTGTATGAGATGCCAGTGTTACACCCACTACTACGAGAGCCGCCTGCATTAAAATATTGAATAATTATTGTTGATACAATATAATGAATTTTGGTTATTTATTACTGAGGATTTTTACATTAAAGTAAACACTTTATTAGGTGCCCTGTCTTCTACTAAATTTTACTGCATCATTGCAAATAGAGGTTTTCCGTTTTAGTTGGCATTGCAAAATTTTTATTATAAAAAAAAATCATCCTTAAAAATAAATAAATATAGTAAATAAATATATAAAAATAAAGATAAAAATAAAATGCAAGTCAAAAGGAAGATAGTAAGTTTCCATATTTCTGATGAATACTTTTTTTATAACTTAAGAGGTTTTGAGTGTGATTTCATCCCTTTTCATGCAGACAAAACATCAAAAATGTGAAAGAAAGTTCTTCAAAAATAGGACAAGATAGTGACAGTTTGACTGTGCCCTCGTCAAATGAGGGTGTATTATTTGTTAACATTGATATAAGTAAGTACATGGGGTGCAGCCTACACATGTATGTCATACATGCGTCAATTCATACATGACTTAATTTGTTGACAAATAAATCGATATTAAAATTGTCATCATTTTTGAAACTCGCAACTTGCAACAAATTTGGAAATATATCAATAATAAATCATTTACTTTTGATATATATTGTCAGAGGATATAATGAAAACACTGTAAATAAATTTATGTTTTAATTTATTACCAAAGAAAGTCACTTTACATGAGTTAAATTGTACTTCCGTTCATAATTTTATAGTAGCTAAATGTCTCCCGAATACTTCACACACTTATTATTGAACTGCTTCCTCTCTTGACTCGGATAACGCTGTTTCTATTGCTTAGATCACTTTTGGTAAATTCCGTTCAATGTTCGCTCGTAGAAACTACTCGCCCCGCTTTGCTATTCCTCTATTCCGCTTTCGCTGATATCACTGCTGGTCGCACTGGACTCACTCTGCTGGTAGTATCGCGTGTTGTAATATTACCGTCACGAATCACTGGTCACACTGGTTATTCCCGTCACGAACTGAATTGATTGACCTCCCGTTGCGTGACTCCTTTTATAAATAATTTCCTCATTCAGATTTGTTCTAGAATTGGCGAGAAGCCTTCAAGACATTGTCGTTTATCGTGATGAGAACTGTTTTTTTATCTGAACATGAGCTGCGAGAAAAAAGTAAAAATAATGAATAAGGAATGTCGGATAGGTGATGTACTACAATCCGTAGGTTTACGTTCTTTTGATACAGCAGAGTCATGTATAATTCAGCAATTTTTCGATGTGATGTGGTCTGAACCTTAACCTTCGAGTAGAAAGTAGACTTGGCTCAAAGAGCATGCGATCCCTATTAATATACTGTCTTAACATGATTTTTAACTTAAAATAATGCATAAAACTAAACAGAATCATGGTCCATGGATTCATAGAGACATTACTATATAATTTATGTTTTTTTTTAATATTCTCAAATATAATTTCTAAATTCAAAAAAAATTGTTATTAAATCTATTGCAATGTAAATTAAGTCAGTTTTAAAAAGGGCTAAGACCATGAAGTCTTAAATATATGTATTTAATCAAATTATCATCTGTATCGATGCCAAAGTGAAGAGAAGAACATAAGTAAGAGAATTTTCTCGAAATATTTTTTGTTGAGCTAGTGAATTCTGGGATACAATATAATTGAGGTCTTTTTAATACACATGCTTGTTTCATAGAAATCAATTCGGAGCGCTGAATTTATTTGTTCAAATTAAACAATACGTTACGTCAAGAATATATAATTAATAATATGAATAAAAAAGCTATTTGTTTTATAAAATAATAAATGTAAGTAATACATTATCATTCCCACTTTGGATAAACTTTTTGTTACTTTCTCCCTAAAAAGTCGCATTATAAATTGATCTCGGATAATTTTACTTTTTTGCAGATAAAACATAATTTTAGACAGCCATTAAATTGAAAAAACTATTTGAAAAACAAATTCCATTTGTCAGTCAACTTTGAATACACGAGTGTATAATAAAATATAATTTCTGATTTATAAAAGATTTGAAAACTTTAATTTAAAATATAGTATTTTTTTTGTTTGTAAAAAAAAATTATTAATTTATGTAATATGTATAAAAAGTAAAAAGTTATATATTTTCGTCTTGTATAGTTGTCCAGTAAATTAACGTTTTTAAATACGCTTATTTCCGATATAATCTTATTGTTCATTCTCTTTCTGATCATCTTTCGCTAAAGAAAATTTAATATTTTCTTATTTCGTGGAAGGAAATGTCTTTTGTTGACATGTTGACATTATTCTAAAAGAAACATTCGCCAAAGGTACATAGATTGTTCAACCAGCACAGAAAATAATTATATTTCAGAATATTTTGAGTATGTCCAAGTTTTTCAGAACAGAACTGGATTTTTTGTCACAGGGACATCAATAATTAATCAATGTATATAATAGATGTCTCACAGAGACGAAACTGTATTTTTTCAAGGGAGAGTAGGTATAGAAGTCTTTTTTGGGTGGCCATAGGACTTACGACCTATCATACGGTTGGCTTAGGTGATCACTTTACACATATGTATCGTTCGCCATTTTCACCCATGATAGAATACCATGTCTATTAATTTTTTGGAAGTTGTATATATATTAAATTTTTGCGCCACGTTTCACATGTGAGTTCTAACGACCCCCTAGCGGCTAGAACCAAAGATTTTTCCCTCCCCTTGAATAACCACAGATTTTGCTAAACGAAACGCAAAAATTTAATATATATACAACTTCCAAAAAATTAATAGAAATGGTATTCTATCATGGGTGGAACGGCGAACGTTACATATGTGTAAAGTGATCAACTAAGCCAACCGTTCGATAGGTCGTAAGTCCTATGGCCACCCAAAAAAAACTTCTATATCTACTCTCCCTTGAAAAAATACAGTTTCGTCTCTGTGAGACATCTATAATATATATTAATTAATTATATTTCGCCCAACAATATAATATAAATGCATTTTTATTTATTTTGAATTTGATATACATGAACTCATTTTACTATTCTAATGTATTATTAGGACTTATTTATT
Source organism: Agrypnia vestita (assembly GCA_016648135.1). Lineage (NCBI taxonomy): Eukaryota > Metazoa > Arthropoda > Insecta > Trichoptera > Phryganeidae > Agrypnia > Agrypnia vestita. The sequence goes on from JADDOH010005643.1 coordinate 44,365, forward strand.
TAAATATACTTATCAAATATTTAAACGATACTATTATGTTCTTCAACTATGCAAATGTCTCGTTACCGGTGACCCGACAAAACAACGAAATAGAAATAGAAATTTGGTTAGGTTAGGTTTGGTTCTACGATGTTTTTTATTTGTACTGAGAATAGAAATTGTCCACATACAGTAACATTTCTGATTTAAAAATCACACAATAATATTGGATGGCTGCCCACAAAAATAATATAATTAAATTTAAAAAACTTTTTTTTCCACTTCATTATTTTTATTCGCGCGGCTTTGTCAGAGCGGCATTGTCAGTGCAGCTTTGTCCTGCCCAAGTATATCGGGGTGCCTTTGATACTCATCACCAACTCTTTAAAATTAGTTATTTGTTGTATAAATATATGGGCATCGAAACTGTTTAATTATAATCTTTGTGTATTGTATTACAATACATTATTTTCTCACAGTGTCAAGACACGTCAATATTTTACCAAAGTTTTCATTACTATTTTTGTCGTAAAATTATTTAATGTTATTATTATAGAAAGTGAAAATAATTAATTAAGTAGCAATTAAAGCATTGACGGAATATTTTTTTATATATTTTTTCACAACTAAATTCTAAGTCAGAGTTCACCCTTCATTACCAAACCTCTTTAATACCTGACGTTGTATCAAATTAGATATGAATGCAATGCTAGCTGTAGTGTGGTAGATAGAATAAAGAAAGGAGTGTTGAGATGGTTTGGTCATGTGGAACGTATGAACGAGGAATGGATGGTTAAGAAAACATATGAGGCGAGTGTTGAAGGCAACAGAAATAGAGGGCATCCGCGAAAGACCTGGCACAATCAGATACAACGAGTGTTTGAGGATGGCCCCGTTAAAAGCCTCAACAACCGTAGAACTTGTATGAGAAGATGTATGAATGTGGCCGAAGCAAAAGTGGTGTGCCAGGATAGAAGAGTGTGGCGTTCAATCCTCTCTGCCTATCCCTGCAGGGAAACAGCGTGATGGTTAGTTAGTTAGTTAGTATCGATTACTTAGCAGTACAATAGTAACTTGGTTTGCAAAAGTTTTCAGGACGGGCAAATTTATTTAATAAATTTTGACTTTGATAGATGAGCGAGTTCTTGCTATACGAGAAAATGTTATATCTGCCGTCATATTCACGTGATCATTACTAAGAAAATGTAGAAAAGCACCACCCAAATATGCCTGTAGCAGCGCAAGCAATGAATCTGTTTAACTATCGTGCAATAATATCTCATTTCGACGAAATCCTCAAAAGGAGGCTAGAACAAGTATTATTGGATGAGCCAATAGATAACATTGATTCCGTTAGTGACAATTACAATCACGTAAAATTAAAAAAAAATTATGGTGGAACAAATCATCTGAATTTCCATTATATCTTATGGGGAAATTTGCTTGAGTGTTTTTGGATTATAAACGAATTTTCGAAAATAATTTTCCTTGCAATCTGAGGTCAAACTATCTAAATACAATAATTTCGCTGTCTATCTGTCCCTTAACTTGCTAGAATGTATGTAAAATGATACCTTTATATAATTCGAGTGTGCCAAGCAATCTCAAGCTCAACACGCAAAGGTCACCCAATGATTTTTCACGGGCGTACGGCTAGTATAAAAATAACAATGCGAATTCCTTAAAAAATTAAGCATGCTGAGAGAGATTTTTAGTTAAAAAAATAAAGCTGAATATACATTAATCAATTAGAAAGACATACAGAAAAATCTAATTCACGAAAAAATATTAGGTTACTACTGGGATTCGAACCCAGGTCACCTCCTTTCTGGGGCCGGTGCTCTGACCACTAAGCTATAGCAACCCTTTATGTTCCGTGAATATATAGACCTTATATGTAGTTTTCATTTTTATTAATTGAAAATTAATAAAAATTAATTGAAAATTAATAAAAATGAGAACTACATATAAGGTCGATATATTCACGGAAACATAGAGGGTTGCTATAGCTTAGTTGTCAGGGCACCGGCCCTGGAAAGGAGGCGACCTGGGTTCGAATCCCAGTAGTAACCTAATATTTTTTCGTGAATTAGATTTTTCTGTATGTCTTTCTAATTGATTAATTAATTTAATTTTAAAATTTCACAGAACTTTGTTCTGAAAAATTTCAACTTAACAAATATGAATGTATTCTTGAATATACCTAATTACAAAGAATATTTACACAGATTATTATTTTTCTATTCGCATTTTTCAAAAAAATGATTTCTTATTAATTTAATACCAAGAATCATAGATAAACGAGTAACGAATAGTACTTTTCATCACATACAGATCACAATCGGAGGTTTCTTTATTTCATTCAGTATTTGGTTAATTCTACCTAAAGTTCTGAAGTGAACACAATGGATTCCTTCTGACAGTCAATAAATCATGAAGCTTACTCAGATTACGACTACTTCTATCAATCACATCAACATTACAAATCTTTGTTTCAGTTCAAATCCGGCGCTTATTATTTAACGATATAATCTTTTAATCAAAACAAGAAATTAGGTAGTTATGTATATTTTTTAATTTGTACTTTATGAAAAATATATCCAGTACATAAAAATTTAACTTTGAAGGCTGCTCACGTGACCACGACTGACGTCACTGAAGTACGGACGGTACATAAAAGAAAAGAAAATACTGACAAATTATTTATAATAAAGAGAGCTCCAAGGTGTGCAATAAATTCCAGAACAGAACAAATTACACCAAATTGAACAGGTTTACACGTCTTATCTCTCTGAGATATCTCGTTTCTCTCATGTTTAAGTGTCGCGATGTCTTCAAATTGCTATAAAATCTGCAGTTTTCTCCAAATGAATCGGATAAATCTATGAAATTCTTTGATCAATTTCGCTTTGGTCACCCTAGCGCAGATAAAATGTACGTAAATGAAAATACGCTAGTTATTTGTAGCGTACAATTTTTCGTTGCATTCATTACAAGAGATAATAAATCATATAACCAAAAAAGTGTAGTAAAATGTTGGTGTGATTTTGAGAGCCTCGAGAAAGCGGATATTGATTCCAGAGGCCAAGTCTAGCTCCTTAAAAAAAATTACTGTCACTAATGTCAAAATAAAATATTTTAATTAAGATAAATTATAGAAGTCTCACAGAGACGAAGAATATTAGAAACGTACATGGAAGCATTTTTTTGATATTTCAGGGTTTACGACCTCTATAAGCTGGCTTAATAGTGATCATTCTGGACAATGCAACGTTAACCAATTCCATCTTAAGAACATCCATACATCAAACTTTTTGAAAGTTGTATATAAATATGTTCCAAATCTGAAAATCTTTCATATATTTGAAGGGACTATGATATAGACATCTGTAGTCCTTCTAATCAAATAGTTTACATAGATTTTGCAGCAAGTAATGATACGGCTACTTTTTTAAACATATATTTAAAAAACATTGTTAAAATATTTTAGTCAACTGACATATTTATTTTAGTTTCGTGTACGATCAAAAAAACAGAAATCGATTTTAACACTTTATTCCATTCTTGTCATGAATGTCAACCTCTTGTGTGATTTTTGTTCCTGCTGATCAAAATGTTAAGATAAAATATACTTCATGTATTATTTAAATTTTAATATTCATCAAATCAATAAATGCAAGAAGAAATACAATAACGTCGCTAATGTCATCTTATAATTAGTGCAAAGGCGAAATCAAATATTCTTAATATATTAAATTATTACTTAATTAATTAATGTATTAAATGTTATAAATATAATAGACGTCTAGAACAGATGAACAGTTTCAAATAACTCTGTGTAATAACATCTCAGGATGGAAGCAAGAAAGGGAATTGGATAGGAGGATAGAAGCCGCAAGTCAGGTAGCATTTTTAACATTTTTAACGAGCAAAGTAGTCAGTATACAAATTTATTTTCAGAACAACCTTAGTGTACTGCCATGAGTACTGAATCTTGACCGAAAGGACCCGCTCAAGGACACCGAGATGGGATTTCTACGAGGAATTGTAGGTGTTATCAGAAGTGACAGAATCGGAAATACTCAAATAAAAGAATGTCTCGAAGTAGAACCCTTATTGACGTGTATCGAGAAATCACAGTTACGATGGCTGCCTTGCGGATGCCGGCAGATGCCAAAGCAGATATTCCAGGTAAAACCAGAAGGCAGAAGACCAAGGGGCTAAGAGGAGCTGGCAGAAACTGTTGGAGGACCGCTGCGAAGCTAGGTTGCACCTTTATTGGGCTGACGTGGAGAGCGAAGCCCAAGATATGAAAACCTAGAAAACAAGTTGGAACCTTTTATGCGATACAGGGACACCGATCCAAGGGGTAGAAGAAGAAGAAGTAGTTTCACAAATGTATTTAAATTACCATAAAGTATTTCTCCGAAAATTCTTGTGTCTTAGGAAAATTTTTGCTACCAAAGTTAAAATAAAAAGGTTAGTTGCTAAGGATCATAAAAATTGTTCAAATATATATTTTACTTTTTTATGGCAAGTATGGTGAGATTTTACTTGAAATAAAGTAAATATGTTTTACCGACTTGATTTAGCAATTCTCCATATCTCGCTGTACGTTGGATTGCCTTATATAAATATTATTAAAGCTTTTGAGAATCTGAAGAAATAAATATTAGAATATATATGTTTGAATAAACGTTATCGAAGCGAGAGACAAAATGTAGGTACAAGATTTTATTCTACGAATGACGATGGAATGATTTGTTAATAACGTTTCGTGAATGTTCTTTACTAGTGAAAATAATTCTAATCAAATAGACCGTGTCTACGTATGAAATTTTCTAATAGGGCGATCTCTTAAATACGAATTCTCTCTCACGACATTCTTTGGAGATAGCTCTCGCTGTGTTTTTCGCTACTCACTTCGTGCTCCGTCGATTGTCATTCCATTAAACATTAATGTTTTATTTGGGTGATAAGTGAATTTGAATATCCCCAAGAGAGTTTAAAATAAATCAAAGTTTTTAATTTAATGCCTTCTGTGTGTATAACTTTTCAGAATAAATAGTTTAAGGTATCTATAATTTACTGTTATGTTTGTGCGCACGTGTTGGCTCTTGCTGCCAAATTGAATAGCCTGTAGGTGAATTTGAGTTTTATCTTTTTCTGCTTATATTAAGCTATCTTATAAATAACTGGTCTCTTATTTTATCTCCAGATCAACATCTCTACATGTAATTTAAAGATATGTTTTACTTTTCTTTGTAATACACACACACAATGTGTTATTATTAACATTAATTCTGTTAACATTTGTCCCACCGACACCTACCCGTTCCAAGAGCAACTACAACAGTCTTTTAAAAATACTTTAGATATATATCTGGTTGTGTATTCCGAACAACACACTCAAGAGATAATAATTAAAAAGACTATACTATCGAAAATAATGTAAACAATGATATTAATGTCTTGCTTACACTTATCTTGCTACTCGTTTTTATGACCGGCTATTTGCTTTTACATTATTACCTAATATTTTTTCTGGCTTAAACTTACTGTTTTTTTTTACGTATAACTATGTACCAGGGCACAAATATTAAGATGCCTATTTACTCATTTCTATATTCTGTTGCTTACTTCTGTACTATTGTTTTTATTTATTTTTTCTTGCGCTTGTTATTCTATTCTTATTCTACTGCTTACATACTTATTTTAATGTATAATATATAATAGGTGTATGGTGTATTTGCGTGCTATGTTATATGGAAAATATTGTATGTAGTAAACATTGTTAGAATAACTGCCTGTCTCGACACAAACTAGTCCAACCAAAATCTGTACAATTTTTAATATAGAAATAAATAAATAAATATACCCGTAAACACAACGAAACGAAGTACCTCTTACGCACAGCTTGCACATATTAATTCTAAATCTTCATAAGTTCTACTTATGTAGATTTATCTCAAATTTATTTTCAATTTTATCACTGAGACTTATTTCATCGGTTTACTTTTCGTGGACACGGGATATAACAATTTAAAATGTACAAGTCAGAATGTGTTAATCGGTGATTTGATTTATGTGAGGAAAAATGTATTGTTATTTCATGAAAGAGGGGATCTCATTTTATTATCGTATTTTTGATAAGTAACAAGTATAATAATCAAGTAAAAGAGATGTATCAATCAGCAAAATAATGTAATCAACCGTCTGGTTACCTTAACGTTTACCTGCTATTATCTCAATGAATCTTTCCCGATTTCGTCGAGTATTCCCCCCTTTATAATTTCCAAACTTTATTCTAGAAGAGAGTGTCTACTTAAATTCCTCGAATAAAACAATGCTTACTTATAAAGCTTCTCCTTGGATGAACGTTATTTCGTAATGTTAGTCAAACCTTGAGCTCAAATAGCCCTCCTGCGGAATTTAATACAATTATTCTCTAAAATAATATTTGAATTTCTTATCTTTACAGCCGACCTTTGCCATTCGCAACTGTAATAATTTCAATCACAAAATTTTCATCTCAGATATCTTAAATCACTGTCTTACTTTTATTGGATTTATGAAATCAAAGACATTTAATGTTTTTTTTGATAAATTACACAGAAAACTATCTCGTGTTTATTCTATATACAGAGATAAAATTCTATTATTTAACAATGAAAAATCCACCTACAGGCATAGTAACTATGCGTTCAAAAATAAATTACCACATTTATCGCTAGCCACAAGTATAAAAAAAAATATATTATATATATATTAATAAGTATAGATGCATTGTTTAAGAAATTCAATATGTATATATGTATTTTTTTCAAGAATGTCATGATGGTTGCGATTAAATATTGCCTTTAAAAAATATAAATTTCAGAGCTGACTATAATCGTGACGTTCATAAAATGGATGTAATACAGTTTTAACTGAAAAATATTTTAACTGCCTTTCTCATCAGGAATCGAACCTAAGGTTAGTTACATACAGTATATTCTGAGTGGTTAAGAATTTAAAAAAAATTAATTTAGTGCTAATAAAAGATCACTCGACCCCCAAATCACATTGAGTTTTTTACTTTTAAGTATAAGTAGATGGAGTATTCATAATTTTGCCACTTTTATTTTCAGTCTTTATATATCGAAGAATTCAAAATTATGTTAACATTTTGCATTAAATTCCGCTTGTATTATTCGAAAAAATACTCATACGCATGACAAAGACGTTTTTATTTTTATTGCAACATTACATTTAAGGATAAAGCATTTAAGAATTTTTATAAGCAGGTCCGTAAATATTTTTTTAAAATAATATTTATTCTTCCTCTCCACGCCCTCTATCCGGGTTCATTCAGAGTCGGGCCTCCTTGTGCGGGGGCGCCAGAATCCTCTGTCCTGGGTTTTAGAGATTTTGATTTGGCAAGTGTTTTTACGGCCGGTTGCTACCTGACGCCGAGGCTTTCATCTTCTCAAGATGTGGGCGCCTCCGTTGACCTTAACGGCTCTTCCGCCGCCGTCCCTACTATGAGCTCCGGCCCAAACACACAGCGCTGCCTGTCCTGAACTCTACTCCAAATATTTTGGAAAAGCATAAAGACAGGGAATTTATTAGAAGTGTCGGTCTTTATTTATTCAATAATTTTATATTTTTAATATAAAGTTAATTTTTAAATAAATAAAAGAATTGTCACCGGATGTGGTTTTGGAAGGCAAATGAAACACTAGAAATTAATTTAGTTTAATTATTACCAAAGAAAGTCCTGAAAAGTCAAAGAAATTTTAGTACCATCCTTAATTTTGTAATCGCTAAACGTTTTTCAAAAATTTAACACATTTCTTATTAAACTGTTTCTTAATTCGCACTAATTAACGCTACTTCTATTCCTGAGATCACTTCTGCTAAATTCTGTTCAATGTTCATTCGTAGAGATAATTCGTCCCGGTTTCCTTTATTTACTTGCGCTGATCACTTACTAATATCGCAAATCGTGATACACGAATCACAGATCACTCAGGTTCGCTCGATAGTATCATGGAGATGTCGCCTTGTTAACTTCGCAATATGAACTCCTCAAGCCCGCGTCGTGTGCTCCTTATATAACAATTCACTCAACGTTTCATTCTAGAGCTCACTAGAAACTTGTTAAATATTCTAGATTATTCTTCATATGACTTTCTTCGGCGATCAAATATCATAGAAGGCTCCAGAGAGATAACGCGGTCACGAATGAATGACTCGGATTGCGTGCATTATCAGTCCGCCGTTGATAATTTTCAGAACTTTTTGTTTTATTTGTAACAGTATTTATATATTATAATACAAATAATTATTTAAAAAAATACTGGAACCGCTAATCCGCTATTATGTAGGTTTATGTGACCCCTTAAAATTTAGAGCATACTCTATTGCAAATCAAGTTTAAAACCGGACACATAATATTATACTCGAGCAAACAGTGTAGTGTACGAATAATACGAAAATGTAGAATTTCACGATGTAGTCAGTTACGGTGAAAAGAAATTGACTTCCGTAGACACTCTTTTATATCGTAACTTTTTTCTTTATGTATAAAGTTTTCCGAGAATTTTACACAATACTCTAAGGCAGTGGCTCTACGAAATACTTTACCCAATTTGTGAGGTAGTTTTTCAACTTGCTGGCGTAAAATGAAACGATGAAGCTTTAACACCTAAAGGGAGCTCATGGTCGTGTGACCCAGAATTCTTTGCTGACATGAAGAATAGCCTAGCTTTCAGAAATCTGTTTGAAAGGACACACATATTATTATTGACCTCAAATAATTTTTATTTTTTAAAACACAGTAAGTTTATTTAATTGCTGCTATTTTACTTTTTAGTAAGAAAAATTAAGATTTCCAGCCCATTTACTCATTTTTTGATTCAGCTCGATTCAATCCTATGGACACAAAAATGAACAAATTAAATATAATGACAAAATTATGTTTTTAAGATACCCTTAGGTATTGTCTTGTTTTTTATGATTTTATAATCTAAATAATATAAAAAAAAAATATCATTAAAAAATTATATAAATCTGCATCTAAAAAAATCTACATCTGTCCTCGATCCTTGGATACAATTAACTTCAATATATTTTGAAAAATTTCTGGAATATAAGGGTTTAAATTCTATCTTCTCCAAACAGAACAAAATAATTTTGTGGTGACCTTATTTGTATAATAAATAAAATTGAACTTTGTATTCACTACCTATGGATTGAAAAATAACTTACCAATAAATTAACAATAAATAAATAACCGGGTTAATTTTACATATAGTTATCTTTTTAATTTGTTTTCATGTTAGTAAGTACTTGATTTTTCATTTTTATATACAGGTACTTATTTTACGATACGATTTTTGTTTTTTAATTTATTAGTATACATTATATTCTGATGAAGGAGCTATGGGCTCTCAAGTATGTCGTATACATCGTAGTCAAATATATCGTAGTCAAGTGGGTATGACACGGGCTTCTCACATTGAGGGTTCCGGGTTCGATTCCCGGTGAGGTCACAATTAATCTATGTGATTTACTCAAGCCTGGGTATTGTGTGATGTGTTTCGCTTCTGTAATTGGGCTTCTTGGCCTGTTGAAGCGTTTAAAAAAAAAGGAAAAAAAAACACACAAGTGGTGAAAACAAAGTTCAATTTTGTAATTATACTGTTTAAATTCTAAACTATTTTCATGACGTTCATATTTTTAAATATGAAATCTATACAAACGTATTTAACAAACTATAAAAACGTATTTAGTTGCTTATAATATTTCATAAAAACTAAAATATATTTTTAAATTCCTTAAATAAGTAGAGTTCACAAAAATTTTATATATCATAATAAAAATGTCTCTAACACATAAACCTTTCTTATATTCTTAAATGTAGAAGAGAAAATAAAGTTTCATGGAAATAATATGTGAATATTTATACCTATGTAAAGAAAGGTGTGTGAATACGTATCATGGGCTCCGCGAAGCAGAACGCTTCCAAAAATCTTTATCCGCATTTTCAATTTTGACACAATTTACCTACTACCTTTTTTACATTCTCAAATTCGAGTTACTTTTCCGCTATCCCTTTCTCTTTTAATCTTTTTAAACCTTTCTCAGAATATGGGTTCTGAAATATTTTACCATAGGTTTAACGCAGTTTAATTTTGTATTCAGAATATCTGCAAACTTTGTTTTGATTATATATATTTTGTTTTTGAAAAATGTGCTTGGTTTTTATTATTCGTGTAAATAAACATTTACCCATTTTATTATATTATGTTTTGTATTTTTTTTTAAATTTTTGCTGCTTCTTATTAGCATTATATTATTACAACCTTTCTGTTTTTCATTTCTGATTTCATAAATTTTCGACATTTACGTATATAAATGTTTTCTAAACTAAATAACAAATCAAATTGTTTTACAATAATCTCTATAAAAACAATAAAACTGTAATACCGCTGTATAAAGAAGCTTTGGAATATGAACTATTATTATACATTGTTATTATTATAATGAACAGTTAATAAATTACGTATTAGAATTTTTTTAATTTTAAAAAATATAATTTAACCTACGAAAAACCATTTGATTGTTGTTTTATATCAAATAATGTCATTTAATAATAATACTTCTAATATTTAATTTCGCTATCGTAGAATAAATAATACTATTCTATTATTATAACCTAAGTTATATTTATGTATCGTCCATACCTACTATCCAATACATCTATTCAGTTTCATGGATGATAAACACAAACTGAAAAACCAAATTTTATATCTCTTTAGATAATTATGATAAGTCGATTTTAGTCAAAGTGAGTTCATCAAATATTTGTTATATTTAACAAATCTCGGAAAAATACTTTTCACGCGAAGTCAACAAATTATTGATGTACGAGAATTCACACAGAATAATAGTGAAGTCCACATACCTATATAAAAAAATCCCCCCAAGTAATAAAAAATATTAACGTTTACAACTGTTATCCGCATATAATGGCGGAATCACTGAAAAGAAACCACCGCTTACCCAGGGCCGTTTTATGAGCAATATCGGCCCTTCACATTTGCCACCCAATTGGGCATTATTTTAATGCTAAAGTGGTCTCCTACGCTGCGAGGTGACCGCACAAAACCTCTTCACTGTTTCTAGGGGCATGATAATAGAAAAAGTATGTTTTATTATTAATGTTTAAACAAAATAAAGGTTAAACAAAAAAAATATGGCGTAATTTACGCCTGCCGCCATATGAATCGTTTAAAATCCAGTTACACATACATAGATGATACACGCCATCTTTCGTATCCGACGTATCCATGGCAACAGGTGTCTGGCAGATCGCTACAAGTTCATCCTCGTTTCCCGAACTCCAAAGGCGAGATAACATTCAAAATATAATATATAGGCGGAAATTTGGAATGTGCCTATCATAAATTCTTCTTCCACACATTGTTCACAATAATCGAATCGTCTTAAAAAAATAAAAATAAAATCCATACCTACATATTATGTATATTGCTCAATCAAGCCACAGATACGCGTTGTCTGTGTCACCGGTATGAAAAAGATGTGTATGATTTTTTTTATAATTGTCAAAATGACGTAAAATAGCGTCTATTGATTATCATATTACGAGAATAACGCTTTAAATGTAAGAACGCTAAAATATTACTGTAATTTTTATTATATATCGACGCCAAAATGATATTTTAGCAATATACATTGGTGCGCCGCAGATATACGGTGAGAAGAAAGAGAAGAAGGATGGAATTACTCACCGGATTCCGATAATTCTCCCAGTCTCCCGTTGCTTCATGGTTCTTATTTGAACTGCATTTATTCTTGATACCTTGTTCAAAGCACATACACTAATAGTAAATACTATTTCACTCCAAAGTTCCGAAAACGAAAACGAAAAATGAGCGGCGACAAAAATTACACAGCCGGTCCTGTCACTGTTTTTGCTGAACTACCGAGAAGAGAGAACTGCTTTGCCAACAGTCTCCTAGTGAGGGGAGCGGACAAAGGTGGGACCACACAGAGAAACATAGATTGTTCAAAATATTATATTTGTTATCCAACATACATACATATTTTTTTAGGTAACAATTCAAAATTAAATTAGACAAAGGATCGCTGAGATGTTTTGGTAAAATGGAGCGTATGCGAAAGGAAAAGATGGATGAGAAGAAAATATCTGAGGCGAGTGTTGAAGGCAGCAAAAACAGAGAGTGACCGCGAAAGACCTGGCATGATCAGATACCTACTGCAAATATTGTAGTATGCCCCTGTTAAAAACTTCAACAACCGTAGAGCATACGAAAATGTATGGATGTAGCCGAAGCAAAAGTGGTGTTCCAAGACAGAAGAATGTGACATTCTATCGTCTCTGCCTATCCCTGTTGGGAAACGACATAATGGTTAGTTAGTTAAAATTTTACTATTCTACATTTTGAGATTCATACATATATGAACATACTATGGCATTAAAATATTTTGCAAACTTCCAGGCTGCACAGACTATTTTTGTAAATAAAGAATGTGACTTTTCGTTCTAGAATACGGCTAATTTTTTTCAAATATGATAGTTAACACATTTTCTCAAAACATCGTTATTCAATATATTATTATACTCGGGCTACAAGTAATATAATTATTATATTCGCGTTCACGGTGTAAGTTAGGTACCTACTAGGTACTGTTTTTAGTATTTTCAACATTAAAAATAAACTTTAAGTACATGAAAATCAACGCAGCTTTCAGCAAGTAAATATTATAATTATCGCAAGTGTGATATATAAATAATGTGTTTATGTCATTACCGTAGGCTTAGTAGAAAATAATCTAAGAAGCCTAGAACAATTTTATAACCGCCGTAAACAGTACACATTTTACTAAGTAATAAATGTTTAATATACCTACTCGGCTTTGGACCCCTTCGTAAAATTTAATATACACCTAAATTTAAATCTTTCGAAGTAAACATTGTAATTCAGTTATACGCTCCCACACCAATTAATACTTAAATCAAATTTCGAATCCATTATTTTGCATAAATCAACTCTTCACAAAAAATGTAGACACTTTTGGTCTGTTTAAAAAATTGAATGTGAGTCATATTCAAATTTTTAATATTTATCGAAAATATCTTGTGATTATTCATTACAATCAAGTACATTGTAAACTTTGCTTAATAATTATAATTATTCTACTGAGAATATTATAATATGAGTAGCTTGTTGGTTTTGTGGTTAGGACTCTTGCCTCGTGATCCAAAGGTTGCGGGTTCGAACCTCACTCCAGGCCAGCATGTTAGTCCTATTTTCATAGCACAAGCATTTAGCTTAGCTTGAAAATAGTAAGAAATATTGATTTGACACGTATTCCGCATTCGCATCTATATTTAAAAAAAATATATGAGTATAAATATTAATTTTAAAATAATCAAACTGTGGCGTCAAAAAATGAATAATAAATATGTACTGATCCATCGTATTTCCGTATCCATACTCATTTTATTATTGACACATAATGTACATAATTTTTATATTTTAACGAAGTTTAACGTTTGAAATTATGACTATGATTGTGTGATTGGTGTTCAATTTAAGTTTAATGTTTGGTTTGCACTTACTGGTATACCAGTGATTGATAGCCAAACTATGAATAATCACTATAATCAGTCACGTAATAATCATTATAATTGAACACAAATGTCCCAATCACAGCTAAAATAATCCTATTCTAAATTACAATCACAGCTAAAATAACCCTTTTCCTCAATAATAATATTTCCTTTTCGATGTAAGTTTTCAGAACTTTCCACGGTATTACGAAGTGTCCAGATATTTATTTTACTAAACCAAACTGTATTTTTACTATTAGGTGCAGTTTTACTCTAACAGTGTCAAATCTGGTGGAATAATAAATCCAAATATTCCATTACATAATTATTTATTTATTTATTTTATTGTTTATTTATATTTGTTAATACAAGTTACGAATAACATTCCAAACAAAAAATATTCCAAATAAACTTCTACAATCTTTTTATTCCATTAATCTACCTATAAAAGTTTTAATACGTTTAATTGTATGAAAGAATAGAGAAAGATTGTTTGAAATATTTGTACATAAATAACTAAAATTCACTTAAACTTAACATACTTTAATGCGCAAAGATGAACATCAAGACAAAGGAACAAACAATTAATATCTTCATTCTCAGTTGTCTTGAATATAATTATAACGCCACATTTGCAAGTACGTGGAAACCAAGTGCTCAAAGATTAAAACAATAATATCCATTTTCACACGTCGTATAAATTTAATTACAGCTGATCTTCTTAACTCAAATAAGGGCTCGGTCTGTCACGTGATTAAACACGCGGTGCTTGAGGTCAGTCCGATTATTCAAAGGAAAATTTGTGGTCCGGCGTGGTTTCAGGGCCTCGAGAACCGAGAGAGAAGGGCTGCCGAGGATATTTCAAAACCCCATCGTCCCGCAACAAGGGATGCACTTTGTGGACGCACCCTCCTTTGTTGCATTGACCTCCATCTTGAGCATGCAGCGCTCGAAGCTGAGAACAAATTACATTTACATTGTGCAGGAACGGTGCTATGCACGAAGGGAAAATACTTTTATATTAACATACATATTAGTTCCCTCGATTCATTACTAACATCTATTGCGACACAAAATGAGTTCTTCCGCCTTTATATAAATGGAAAAAATACTATTTTATCATTCGGAACATACGGCAAATTGAGAAATAAGTTCAAAAAGAAATTATTCTACACAATTTTCATTACATTTAAGTTAGTTTAAACCGCTTTAAAGTATAAAGCGGTTTCAGACAATTTATAAATCTGTTTTTGACCCAAAATAAATCAGGTACGGTGGAAGTGGAATATTATTATAATATACATTTTATTTACATTCGTAATGCTAGCTGTAGCATAGTCGATAGAATAAAGAAAGGATCATTAATGTGGAACGTATGAGACTACGGTAAAGATAATATAAGAGAATGAATGAGATAAGTGTTAAAGGTAACAGTAACAGAAGCGTCCACGAAAACTCTGGCATTATTTAATGAACCAAATAACGGTCTGTGATCGGGACTTATGCCGGTCGATTTCCGGCAATAGGAATCAAGGTTCGCTGCACTGTCTCCCGCACACCGCGCTGTAACTACCATAAATATGTATACTGTATGTATGCACTGTAATATTCTTGTTTGCAATATCTCCTTTTAAAGATTGTTCAATAAGTGAGTATATCTTGCATTGTTCTGCCTTGTTGTACTATCTTTTCTAAACAGATCAAAACACTCATACATACCTACCCTTGACAACGCACACAGAACACGGAAGGATTCTTCCTGTCGGGTGGAAATCTTTCTTCACACAACTGCCAATGCAGTTCATCAAACAACCTACAAGATGTCCTATAAAAAGCTTTAATAACCAGAGAGCGCGCATGCGCGTCCGCCAGGACAGATGATTTTCCTTTCTAATTACGTTACTTACATATGTTAATTCTTTCGATATTCACATGTACGTGAATCAAAATTTGCAAAAATTATTAAAATAAATATATCTGATTTTTCTTTCAACCATACCACCAAAGAAAGCTGGACATGTTTTTGAGGAAGATATAGCCAGTTGTGTTCTTCTATTGTAACATGATTCCAATTGACCAGGGAATCAAAATATTTACTCTACAAAGTTGGTTTTATTACGTGTATTGTATATTGATTGCGCCGATTGTTATGGACTAGCTGGAACCAGGACTTAGTTTCTCGCATGCTTTGTCAGTCTCTAAAGATTTGATTGGGAGGCCAGTGCAGCGTTATGACGAGGCTGCCAAGTAAATCAAGGATTCTTCACATTCAAAATCCCCTTTGACTCTGGTCTATTGAAATTTCCTATTCCATATAGGTACCTATTTAAAGTCCTAAATATCCTGAAAATTCCCATAATTTTCTTTCTTATCCTCATATCTATTAAACGCTATTTACGCTTTGATGAATTTTGTGTTTATGTGTAGGTACTGAGCAAATATGAGAAAAAATTTAATCAAACAATTCACATATTTTGAATAAAATTCAATTTTTTTAAATAACTCAAAGTACGATTGTTCCTCATGATGCATTAAATTTATAAATTAATCCTTTAGAGATTTGCGAATAGATTCCGATCCACATAATGTAAAATTCTATCGAAGTATAATTCAATGGTACTTCAATCACCAAATATTGACTGACATTCAATCCTTTGATTGTCTCAATCATATTCAAGACGCAAACACGAGGTAAATCTAATTAGGCCAAATCAGATTGAGACAGTAATTATGCTCCTGCTCTAATGGTAGGGCTGTCTGTGCCAGAGGCAGCCGAAACATCCCCAGCGGGAGGTACTTATATCGCACATCAAATACAAGATATGTACCTCAAAATAAATATTATTTTGTTAATATTGTTTCATATTTTCATGAAAACTAAATTCATTTGTTCGTCTAACACATTATGCTGAAAAATGGTAACAATTTTTTCGGTTGTCTTCACATAAAAAGATAACATTATTATTCGATTTCTGGCTCTAATAAACCTCTGATCAAAATGAAGGCCGGAACTACATATATTATATTTGATCAACTGTAAAAACCCTCGATTATTGCGGTTGACAAAACAAATAGGTATACATACTTATATAGGTAATTTTAAATACAATTCCAATTTAAGAAAATAGTTCTATGATATTTAATTGACACTGGGATGTTTGATTTATTCAAGACTACACATAAATACATGAGAAAGGGAAATTGTATTATTAACCAAATATTTTTTCTATTGATAGAATCGGTGTTAACTTTGTAGAGTTTCATAATGATGCTCATTAAAGATAATTTGTAAATAAAATACTGTTATAAATCTATTTTTAACACTTTTATGAACTGAAATAGAATTATAACTGTATTTATTTAACGAGAATATTTTTTCAGTATATAGATTTTTTTCAATATTTTTTCAGATTCATTGATCTGTTTTTTTTATTAATAATGTTGAAATATTATATTTTCATACAAAAATATTATTTAAAAATGTGTATATGTATCTGTATTGAATTGTTTATGCGACATGTCAGGTAAGTTTCAAGCATCTTGATATACAATGCGATGCAGAGACGAGTACAGGGGACATGGATGGAAATGACGAGTAGATAATGATATACATAAATGCAGGTCCATACTAAATATTCTGGGTAACCGGTATTTGACATCTGGGTAATGCAAACCTTGAAATTCTATATATGCTTCACTCTTCTTCTTTAATTATTATAAAGAAAGTACATCATTTTCATATTTTAAAGCCTGTTTATTGTTTTAATACGCGGTATATAATTATAAGTACCTATATTATATGCGACTCCTTGCGGAGCCCCAGAAATTATTCTGCACGATTGACTCGAATGATGACAAATTTCTATCGTCACATTTTTTGCATTTGTTGCTCTGTTATACTTTTACTTATTTTTACACAAATCCATTTATTTACCTGTCATTTCCATTACTATTTTTATATTACCATTCTATATCATAAGCTGCATCGGTAGTGTCAATATTTTTCCCAAAATTACATTAATTTTCAAACCTAAATGTATTACTCTTATTTATTGAATAATTTAAAGCATATACAATAATATCTGTCCTCTGCATATAATGACCCTCTTAGGTAGTCCTGTAGAACCGAATGACTTAGTTTTGTAATTCATCTCTGACGCATCGCAGCATCGTGGAAATCTACGTGTTTGCATTAAGGAAGCATCCCCAAAGCATGTTCGTTTCTTCCTTCAAATTATTTGAGTACTGCATGCTCTAGTATACAATACAATGCATTTCAATATTGGCACGCACTGTATTGTGAATATATTTTTTTTAAATATTATATAAACGAATCTAGTAGAAAATATGATTCTATAATGTACCCAATAAACAATCCAAACCCAATATTAGATTATTCAATTACGAATCTGGTATTAAATGGATGTCAGATATTCGATTCAGTCGGAACCACATTGTCGAAATTGAATAAAGCATTAACTGAAATACGTCAATAATGAATTTTAAGACATTTAATACATTTTATACAATAATTTGAATTTTCAAATGGATGGAAAAAATCTTCCTACTTTTTATATATAAGTTGTATTGAGATATATAAATATCTCAACTTGAGATTAATTATATTTTACTACTCGAGTTTCGAGAGTATTAGAATCTCTCATCGGCAGGAGAAGTATTGATTAGGTGGAAATACAAATAATTAATTAATTATTTAATGACAAAAAGAGCCGGAGTTACTGGCGTAAAGGTGGTTTCATTTTCTTCTTATATTAATTAAGCTTGTGGTTATTTCATGTGAGATGGATGAAATTAAGATCGGTAACATGAATCTTGTGCGACCTGAAAATGCCTATAAAACTTAAAGAAAGTGTATACCAGCTTATTGTTGAACTGCGATAATGTATGACTCCGAAAGCTGGACTTGTGCAAAGCTTAGATGGACTAAAAGATAGGATTAAAAGTAACCTGAATATCACGAACATAAACAATAAGATGGAGGAATGAAAGTTGAGATAGTATTTATACATATAACGAAGACCACACACGGTGAAGAAGGCAATGTCTATGGAGCTTCATCGACAGTCATCCAGAGGAAGACTAAAGAACTCCTGGATGATTCAATGCTTCAAAATACTACAGAGAAATGGTCTGGATGAAAGCGATACCCAGAATCAAAGAAGATACAGCCTGAGAACGAGAAGAGCCGACCCCAACAGCCTACCTGGGAAATGAGTAGGGACAATGCAAGAAAGAAGAAGAAGAGAAGAAAAAAAAATAGTACATTAGGATTACATTTTTTATAATTACTATGACATTTTGCTATTTTGAAATGTTTTCATTATTTTAAATATGTTTCTGAAAATATGAGAAACGTTACATTTCACATCCCCTGAAATAATTATATTATTCGGTATTAAAATTAAACATTTACATAAAAATATATTTTTTTGAATTGGTTAAATTATTTACATCTAAATTGTTAGATTAGATTATGTTAAGTATTTTCCAAAAAAGTGACGTAAGAAAAAAACCAAATATAAAATTGGCCTGGGAGAAAGCCTATTTCTTTCATAATAATTGAATCTTGAAAGCTCTTACAATATAGTACTTTGAGGTTAATGGTTCAATACGAATTTCTTTTCAAAATATATGTTTTTCAAAGTGCTGTAAACTCTCTTCATTCTATGGATACAAGAGTAGAATTGCCCTTTGCCAGAAAGTTATAAATTTATAATATTCCGAAGAATATTTTTGTGGTTCTTTTAAAAACATTCAACAACTTTTAGATGGTTTATTGGATCATTACGCATTCTTTTCGTATTTTTTAAAGGAAATTTGAAGTGAAAATGATTTTTTCTTGCTTATAAAATTTTATGATTTTTATTAAGAATCATTATAGTTTGTTAGTAAGAAAATTAAAATACAGTGATGTTACTTATATGTTCTTCTCAGAGTGAGTATTGTATATTCTATTCGTCTCTCATTTGTGTTTTCATTATTATTAATTTTGAAAATCTCAAATATATCTGAGTTACTTTATCATATTTCTATGTATATATTAACGATCACTCTGTTGTAAGATGAACTGTAAGATACTTGTTTTATAATTTATTCTAAACTGTTTACAAAATCATGGACTTGTTATCCACCGCTGAAGTTCATAGCATGAACGAACATGTCTAAGGCTTAACCAGATTAAGTAGAGGATTGGAGTACTTCGTATCATTAAATAAGGTATAGTGCCAGCTAAAGTGAAGATAAAACATCCCAGTTTCAGGGAACTGAGAAAATCTTATTGTGTTGTTTCTGAAATTTAATTACATCCAAGTTGTTCTGCTTTCACTGTTAATTAATGTAAGATAATATTTATTCTATATCTATTTCAAAACAAAATAACTATCTACATAAATCGTACGTATGTACGTACGTAAAATACACGTAATATTTATATTGCAACGGGACGTGACTGGGAGAAAAGAAAATATTGGAATTTAATTTGGTTTAATTAATTACCATTTAAAATTTTACAGTCGCTAAATTTCTTCCGAATATTTCACACATATTATTGAATTGTTTCATAATTCGCACTAATTTTCTCAATTTCTGTTGCTTAGATCACTTCTGGTAAATTCCGTTCAGTGTTCGCTGTAGAAACTATTCTCCCCGATATTCTTCCTTTATTCTGCTGTTGTAATATCATGTGTTGTAATGTCATGAATCATAGATCACAATATCGCGGAGACGTCGGCGTCGCCTTGTTATTGTCACAAACTGAACTACTTGAGCTCGCGTCGCGTGACTCCTTTTATAGCTAAATTAATTTGAAATGATTATTCGAGAAGTAACGAGAAATCTGTAGAAAGTTCTAGGTTTTCTATTAAGCATTTTAGGGTATCGTGGAATATCGTAGAATCTTCAGGAAAGTGTACGTAAAATTCGATCACAGATGACTGACCACCGTTACATGACACCGTCATATTGTTATCGGTATTAAGTAGGTACATGGTCTCGCTACAATATTACCAACTAACGCCCTATGCCAAACCCATAAAGATTATTTTATAAATAAATCACACCCCTTTGATTGTTTAATTAATATATATATTTATATATAACAATGGGGAAAATAAAGATACCGACAACACCACTATACCAATATACATACTTAGGAGTTAAATGCTATAATACATTGTTGTCTCAAAACTAATTTCAAGAGTTTAAGAAAGAAGTCAAATCCTTGATTCAACGATGTATTATAACATTTCCCACATGTCTCAAATATTTTATGTATAACAAAAACTAAAAAGTACCTACTTTTAAGTGAATGTATGTATGAATTTAATTTGGCTTGTAAATATTCCTGCCATAAGCTCGATATATTGGCTCGTATTATGGGGAGTATAATTTCATTTTCAAATGTAACAAAAATAGGTTTAATTTATTTTAAAAATCATTTTTTATGTGTAAATAAAAAAAATATTTTAATTAGTATTCCTAAATAGAGGTTATCTATATAAAAATATGAAAAACGATATTTGACAGGGATAAATATGATTGCAGAGCTGTTTTAAGCTGCTAGAGATTTACTCTCAAGTGATAGTCTACGTTGGGGAGACCTGACATGACACTAGGAGAGGAAGATATAAAAGTAACCGTTCTTCTCTTCTTAACGAGAAAATCTGCGTCTTGAGGAAGACTTGAGGTAGCTCACCGTAATATAAATGTGACACAATCTTACGAATGTAAATAAAAATAAAAGAAAGTTTATTCATCAAATAAAATACGAGTATATTTTACTCATGGCGCAGATGGACGATATAATTCATTACCATATGAAATACTTGTTTTCTGTTCTGTAAGAACAAATTAAATTAAATAATAAAATAGAATAATAAAAGAATGAATGGTAGGTACCTAATGTAAAAAATTTATAGTTGGATGATGCAAAAGTTTTCAAATACCTACCGGTAGCGACTCAAATTTCAAATCAAAGACTATGTGCTAATTGTGCATGATTATTATTGAATTTTAAAAGCCTTTATTTTTAATAAGCCTAAAAGTCTAAGTAGAATATTTATTAAATAGTATTGGTTTTGTGACATTGAAAAAGTTTTTTGAACGGGTATTTCTATACAATACATGAAATGGAGAGTATAAAGTCAGGGGCATCCGAATTATTAGAATTATTTAATTTGTGCAGAAATATTAGCGTCTATCACTTAATGTGATCAGTCTTGTCTGGTGTTGAGGATGATTATAACTTATTGAATTTCCAATCCACAAACGATATATCTTTTTGGATTGGAAATGGACAAAAAATTTAATTTGACTTTTTCAATTCTGTGATCATGTGTCGCATAATGTTGTAAATTCTCCAACTGACTTCTCACTAAAGATTTATACAGATAAAATCAATGAAAGGAATTTGTGAATATACATAATGAAAAGAATTTTTAAATTTACAAAAAATATATATACCAATATACAAATAACCCGTAAAATGCGTCCAGTTAGAAGTTAGCGTCAGGTGTCTAGATATAAAATTATAAAACTTCTTGAAGAAATGTTTTCCTGTAATGGAATATCATATTTTTCCACTAACAATCTGCAAAGTTTGTCGGATTTTGTATTTTGCATCATCTATTGTTTTGCCTGAATCGGAATATTAATCTTGTAGAAAGCTTTTACCTTAAGCTACCGCTGCAGTCTTCCCATACATAATTGGAGAACATAATCTTGCGGAAGCTTTCAAAAAGATCCCACTATGTAGATAATAATATCCATTTCTCCATTATCCTATAGATAAAAAACACTTAAACGAACATTAAACCCATCTCTAAATGAGAAAAAAATCTCGTCCTTCCTTATTGTGTACATTAGTGACGATCTTCTTAAAACTTAAATCTTAAAACACTGTGGTATATTATTATTTTTAATTTTCTTTATTTATCATTTGTCCTTTTTGACATGACATGGGATTTTATTAAATATTTTTGGCATGACATATTTTAGTGTTCTTTGTCCATACTTATTTATGACCTTCGATATTCGTAGTCCTTTTTTAATCGTAAATCTGGTACTATGTTTATGTATCAATCTACGCTTATATGTCCCACAAGATAGCATTAATTGCCAGAGAGCCTATGGTGTCATAGCGACGCACGCAGATAAGAATGAGACTTATTAAAAAGAAGATAAATCTCAGCACCGTGTACACATAATCAGATTTTGAACAGGAGATGAACTCAAAAATCAACTTGAGATTAGTAGAAAGACACAAACACTCAAACCTTTGTACACAACGTTCGACTTGCCAGCAATTTGCTCACTAATGTTTTCTTGAATCTAGAATCTAGAAATTAGACTCTAGAATCTAGAATCTAGAATCTAGAATCTAGAATCTTGAATCTTGAATCTAAAATCTAGAATCTACAATCTAGAAAACTACAATTATTCATTTTGATAAGTAAGACAGGTAGAATGCGTTAAATTACAAACATTTTTTCCGTTTTAATTACTGCAGGGGTCATTCAGTTATACCCAACTGACTAATGTACTTGTCAGTACATTGACTGTTCCATTCGTTTGATGTACAGCATTAACATACAATCTCCGAGACTTGGGATTGTACTTGAGCGCGATTCTATCAGGAAAGATAAAACAACTAAACTATGTATAAATCAAACATAAAAATTATATTGGGGTGTCCACTTTTAACAACAAAATTTTCTGTGTACTAGAAGATTTTCAAATTTCCAGTTTAAATTTCATTTAGTCCACCGAATCAAAAAATATTATCCATCGGTAAGAATTTTTTCAGTAGTTTCTTGCATCTACAAATTTTAAAAAGGATAATTAAAATTGTATATTTCCATTAAAAACAGAATTCTAGTATATAATATATCACTGTAACAGTGCGTATATACGGTGTGGAATTCGTGTCCTATTATGTTTATATTCTTAGAATAATCAAGAATAGAGACGATTTACCATTACATTGAGACGAGAGATCAAAGTCCTATCAGTGTATATGCGCCATAAGGGTATGCGTCCACGAAGTAATGAAAATTCTTATCAACATGCATTCAGCAGATAGCAATTTTACCACGCTTATATTAGCTTCACCTGTTTGTCTGTTTGTTCGGACGGAATTTTATAATCGATATTTCACCCGCTTCACAATGTTCAATCGAGATTAAATTTTACATACAGATATATTCTTGACGACAATATATAAATCAATTTTCAGATTCACAAATTAATCAATTGATTCATCATAATTTATTAATCAATGTTTTATTTGGGAAATTAGTTAATGAGCTCACCAAAAGAGAACGTTAGTTTCGTACCAAAGTGATGTTATGCGCTGGGTTATATAAACACCAAAAAATGAAAAAAAAAATTAAAAACCAAGCTGTTATTTAAATGTACCTACTCAAAAGTAAAAACTAAATTTTTAGCTAAAATTTTTTTGCCTCACTCTCCAAATAGTGAATCTAAATACTCTCTCTGAATATCCTAAAAAATATATAATATAATGAAGAGACGCCTCAACAGGGCATTGAGTAAGCCGAGTTCTCATTAATCAGTGTCACCATCATTCGACGCTCTGCTCTCCTGGCTATTGATGGCGTATTTGCTTACAGATAAAATATAAACACCGCCATGCGATAGGTCGATAAAGAAGGCGCCATACTAAATGGCATTGAATTCAAATGGCAGATTGACGGGGATGAAAAATGATTCGAATAATATTATCGAGCATACGAAGCACGATAAAAGTACTTTATATTAATTATGTATTTAATGCTACACAAATTTATAAGAAAATATAAATGTACTAGTAATATATCTATCTTATCTATTAGAAACTTTATCAACCGAATAGCGCGCATGAGTTGTATAAAAGTGGACAAAGCAAAAGTGATACGCCAGGAGGTGTGGCATTCTATTCTCTCTGACTACCCCTCTGGGAAACGGGGCGACGGTTAGTTAGATAGTTAGTTATATCTGTCTTACCAATGATATAATACACTGTAGATACGTTACAAGCGTGAAATCTTGGCAACTCAAAAGTAAGGTAATTGCCTTTCTTGCATTCGTTATCTAACGGACCTTCGTTGTGATCAGGCGCGACGCTACGCGGAAAAAGGAACAGAGTATCGTACACTATTGTAAGAATGATTTCGTTATTTAAGTCACCGTGACTTCAAATTACCTGATTTTTCTGTCTACACGCAGAGCGTTGTGTGCCTTGATTTGCTGTCTCTTTCAATGCAAAATTTACTACATATGAAAGCCGGCTAGTATGGGAATAACGTGTCTAATATTATAAAACGTCAATGTGTCTTACTAGAAAAAATCTGAATATTTACCAATTAAGTTTAGGTACAGTGTACAAATTGCAATAAGAAAATATGAAAAATTTTACTAGCGAATCGACTGTGAACCTTCAATTAACAATTAGATTGCATTTTGATATGAATATGAATGAAACTACCTTTTTTATTATTTAAATTTTTTGTTTCCATTTTTTTCTTGCATCTCTCATGATACTAATATAATTGTCCACCTATATTATATTAATGTTTTCTATGCTTCTTTGTTGTGCTGTTGGTCTTCCGTGAATATTAAATAAATAAATAAATATGCACGAACAATTTGCTCATTTTATAGAGAGTAAAGCAAAGATACCATTTATATAACATATGAAATATTTAATAAATAAAAATTGTTTATACATGTTAAATAAATAGAAATGAATTCAATCAAAATATTTTATTCTTTTCAAAAGAAATTGCAGAAAAGTACAGAAACAGATATTTCTTAATATGCCGTGGAACTAGTAGTTCTTAGCATGGACTTGCATCGACTAGCGAAGAAGGTGTTTGAAGCAAAACTCACTGTCCGCAGAAGTTTTGGAAGACGCAAATTACGGTAGCTGGACAACATTACGCCAGATGCATTCTGCATCATGTCCAGGAGAAGGAGAGCGGAAGTTAGATCGGAGTGGCACAATTACTTGAAGAGCCCCGTTGTGCCATTGTTGGCGATAATGACACTCACGAACACACTCACATCCTTCACTCAGTAGCCCCGTCATGTACATAGGCATACATTTCGCCATACATTTTCTGATTATATTATACAGGTGTTCTACCTGGTGTCGGTCGTCCGAGATTTGGATTATTGTATTCATTCCATTTCAGTACCGATAAATCGGCGTTTATTGGACAATTAATTAATTTAATTTTTTTATACACATAATACATTAGTATAAATATAGAATAATATGAAGTACAATAGTAAAGGGTAAATAGAGGATAATATGCAAGCTTTTCGGCCTTTATCTACCTCTTTAGATATATAAAAATACCTGTTCTGAGGTAGGCAGCCATTTTTATCATTTTAATACCTTAGATCGACACCTAATATTTATTTAAAAAAAAGTATATACAGTATAATCGAGACCAAAAATTTTAAAATATATAAAAGTATAATGCGAGATGCAAGAAAAAATTGAAGAAAATGGAAATAAATGTTAACGCTAGTTTAATATTTTTCATCAAAACAGCGTCTTTTATATGGATCCACAAAAGAGGTGGCAAGCTGAAAAGAAAGTATAAAAGTAAATAAAACAGAATAAAAATAGAATCTAAATGAAAGAAAAAAAGAACAAGAAAGAATGTAATTTAGTTAAAAGATAAATAAAAATAAAAGCATTAAAAGTAACAAGCTTGAAAACAATATCTATAAGACATGATAC
This sequence comes from Agrypnia vestita, assembly GCA_016648135.1. Classification (NCBI taxonomy): domain Eukaryota; kingdom Metazoa; phylum Arthropoda; class Insecta; order Trichoptera; family Phryganeidae; genus Agrypnia; species Agrypnia vestita. The sequence continues at coordinate 70,758 of JADDOH010005643.1, forward strand.
AATAAATAAAATAATATATGTAAAAATAATCGTGATATAATATATATATATATATATATATATAAACATTGAAAATATGCTTGCTTCTTCTTCATCCTCATCATTCCCTTTTTCTTAACCTACTCAGGGTCGGGAGCCTATCGCTAAGACAGCACTCTTCTACCACCTTCTGTCCTTGACAATGACAATAATTTGTGGCTAGTTCAATCTTTCTTTACAGTCTCTGTATTTGCCTTACACATTTTCTGCTGGGTCATCTTACCATCCGACCCTGACGAGATTTTTTTTCCCGTGTTTTCCGAGAGGAGAATATGTCTTTCGGATAATGTTTTCGATATGTAGGAGTTATGCTTCCAGGAAAAAAAATCGAGTCGATGTAGTCGATTTTTTAAAAAAAATATTTTGTATTGAAAATCGAAAAATGTTAAACAAGCGAATTTGCACCTTGGCTGAGATGAAAATAAGCTGAGAGCTGAAAAAAGTCGCTTTGACCTTGAAATTCCAGACAATAAATTGTTTTAGAAAAAAAATTGCAGACTTAATGCACCACAAATATTTCAAATAAAAATCGATATTAAAAATGTTAAAAGTTAATTTACGAGTATTATTTAAAAATATATATATACTGACACCCACATAGCTTACATTTTTACAGGAAATATTTTTTTGCATTTTTATTGTTTTGATTTCTAAAACGATATTTTTGAAAACATCTCAGTCAGGGGATGCCTTAATGTTTCTCTACAAAGAACCTTTTTTCTTCCTTTTACAGTGTTTTCATTCTCGGCCTAACCCATAAACCACGAGTCTATGTGAATTAAATATTTTCTGTTCAAAAATATAAAGATTTAGGTATATCGACTTTTTAATCAAGTCTCAAAGATAATAATTTATTTTAAAATATGAAAATGAAGTTTGTTAACTTATAATTTTTTATCATACATGGAGATAAAAAAAATGTATCTTTCATAATCTTTTTATTAACTAAAAAGTAATTTTATTTAGATGCGTTTGTACATTTCCAACAAGAATAGTTGAGATACATATTGTATTATTCAAAAATCATAAGCCATTCAAATTACCTTCTTTATGTTTAAAAGTAGAAAAATTTATTCACAAAAAATAGCTCACCAATAAATTGAATTCTTTCCATAATACAAAGCGTTAAATATATTTTATTTTAAACACTTTTTCGAGTTAAATTACAATTGAAATAAAATAGATTGGAAAACTTAGCATCATCAAGCAGGAATTACTCAAAAGTTTTCGAGATTCATTGCAAATATAAGTCAGCAATTAAAATGGGAAATAATTCGCCATTTTCTCAGAATAACCACATCATATAATATCATAAAACATAATAGACGGTATGTACTTATTTATGTACGCTTAAAGAATCTACGAAAAATATCAATAAATTTGTCAAATTTAATCTTCATCAATATCAACTTACCGATCAATACAAATCGACATGGCAAAAATCCTAATCTGGAATGTCCGTTTGTCCGTAATTCACAAGTATTAGGCTGAAAAAACAACAAAAACACTGATGATGACTAGCCGCTAATCTGGCGCGGGCGCCTGAATGTGACACGTCAGTCAGCGCGTGGCTGAGGTTACACACAAGGGCTATTATTGATTATTATTATGTCCCGCGATTTTACACAGGTGTACGGCTAGTTTAATATAATAAATATTCATCACGTTAAAATTGTCAATGTATACAATGTTATAAAACAGCTGTCATATGAGTGTTGAGATAACGCAAACCGATAAGAAGAGACCTTTCAATCTGTCTCACTATTTTAAAAGAAATAAGATATATATAAGTTCCAAAATTGAATATGAAAGGAACCAGGAATATGTAAGTAACTGATACCTCGAAAGGATATCGTTAAGAATTTGCATCCTAGTGAAAATTATACATTCTTTCGTTAAATAATTTTATTCTCTTTATCCGTCTAAGGGCCATTTGCGTCAACTTGGTTAATAGTGGTGTTTCGTTAAAATCATAGAGTTTTACGAAAATGGGGAAAATGGTGGAAAATGCAAAAATCGATGGTTTAATGAAAGATTACTAATTAAGATGAATTGTAGAAGTATCACCGAGACAATGATGTTTATACGGGAAACGTGTATGTAAGTCTTTATAGGACGGTCCAGGGCTTATGTCTTGTATGAGCTAGCTTAAGTAGTCACTTTACACGATAAAACGTTTAGCAATTCCACCGTAAGAACATCCACACATTATCAAATTTTTGAATGTTGTGTATACATATATATGTTCTAAATCAGTTTCTTTCATATAATCGAATGGACTGTGCTGAAGACATCTATGGTCCTTCCCATGACATAGTTTAGGTAGATATCGCAGCTGGTAATGATACCTCTAAATTTTTAAAGTTAAATATTTAGCGAAATTATTTTTAATGTATATATTATGATGTTCTTCCGAATCTTTTAATATACACAAAGAAAACGCCCGAAAATTATTATTGTAACGAGATGCTAAAAAGAATTACGCACTTCTGTCACTTGATCTAACACTATCTAAGAATTGAGAAAGGTCAAGACTAATCTATGACTTTCGGGAGGCATCTGCAACATTTAAGAGACACCTGGAAGGGCCTGGAAGCCACGATAACGTTCTCCTAAATACGGGAAAAGTCTAGGAAGTTCGATACCGGCATTTCTCGGGTATAAATACGTCCGCGCGCGGGAGTTTTGAGTTCAGTTGAATCGCGTTTGACAGGGAAAACAAAGCAAAGTCGGCCGCAGGCCGCAGGCCGCAACGGCCGGGGTGGACATTTTAAGCGACAGATATCGAGCGAATAAGCGAAGTTCTTACTTAAGTAGAGAAATTAACCGGAGCGATTAATACAAGCGTAAACTGGATGGAATGTTCTATTAAATGTTAAATAAAGTGTTCCAGCGATAATTAAGTGTTTATTTATGTATGATGAATTACGAAATAGTGTAATTTTAAGAAAAGCATTAGATTAAATAGTATTTTTGTACATAAAATAATTATTTAATCAGAAAATAAAAAATCGCTTATTAATTTCCAGCGTTTTCATTCATTCCTCCCGCAGCCACGTCAAGTGACATTATTTTAATTCCTTTTATACTTCCATGCATGTTTGTCATATAAATAGTTTCATTTTTGTGAGTCTTCTATAATTTATCTCATTTGATAATTATCCCTCTGTGGAAAAAACCCAGTAATTGTATTCTCAGAACATTCATATAAAATATTGTTAGAAATATTTCTTGATGCAACCGACACTTAGCGATTCATCTAATTTATTATAATTAAAACACAAATAGTTTTTAAAGTTATCGTAAATGTTCTCTACAGTCGGTTCAGAAACATCGATTGAACAATACATACATTATTATAATGGTCGCAAAGACTCTTCTCAGCAGAAAATAATCACGTTTAAATAATATATAATATTTAAATTACACAATCACAGAATGAATACAGCCGCGGGCAACGTGTTAATAATATTTCCCCTTTAAAGGCTACAGCGCGCTAGGCGGCCCACCAACCGTCACCCCTGGGAAATGACTTGGCGGTTTAAATGCTTACTTCCGGCTTCGATATTTAAAAGTTAACAGAATAAAATTAGGACACAATATTTTCGTCCTAATTTCAATTGTTCTTATTTTATACAATATAAGATTTTATTAATGTAAAACTTTTTTGGGAACTTGAGGATAAATGGAGTAGAACTATCAAAGGTCATTGGCATACGGATTTATTAAATTTATTTTATTTTGTTTTACATTTTACAAATAATGTAATATAATAGAGTAACAGAGAAGTTGTAACAGGAAAGTTCCCATCAAATTTATTATAAATGCTCATTGCGTGCGTTTAATCTAAAATTAGTTTAAGTATCAAACATAATTATTTCGTCGTTTATCCGTCTGTCCGTCCATCCGACCATATGCGTCTGTCTGTCTGTTCCCATAACTTCGTGTAACGTTCATTATTTCGTTCGAATTCACTAAAAAACTAAATTTAATAGCCGGAGATTGTGCTAGAACCCCGGTTCAGCAAAACCGAAGGCGGCAACGTAGCAATATTGCTACCGCTGCCTCTCCAAAAAAGATGCTATAAATATATACGAGAGCTTAACAAAGACGCGAATCATTTTTCTGTCATTTTTGACGGGTAACTGCTAGTCATTAATAAAGCAAGAAGGGATTATACCCACTGTCATGGATTTGCAGTGGTGGGAGACAACATAAAACACTGAAAATTAATTAAACTTTTATTTATTAAACAAAGTCACTGGACTCAAACTTTACTAGAACCGTATTCCATAATTCGTAATAATCATCACTCGAAAATATTCAACAAGTCTGTGGAACATTTTGTTCTCACTATTTCTATCGCATTTCTTTGCTACTAACGTATGTCGCACATATCTGACTTTATTTACATGGATCGACCGCTGACTTTCATTGACATCATCTTCTGTCAAACAATCATCAAACATCTCCGCGCGTTACCACCGCCACTTATACAAAGAGCTATTTTGCTGGAATCTTCTTGTACATTTTCATGTTATTGATTTCTAATAGCTTTCAAATTTCAAGAATATTTCAGGAAAAAATTCTGAACCTTCTTTTTTGTAAAAAAAATATAATAAAAATATTAATTGATCTGTGTTATGCATACAAGCCAACTAAAAGTTGTATATAATAAAATAAAAATTGGCTGCATTGGCTTCATATCAAACTTGGATCGTCCGCGTGGCTAGCGAGCATTCTACCGCTGAACCATTTAGGTTATCGTAAGCCAATAATAATGCTTTCTATCGATCTTTTGTTAACTCACGCATATAAACTTTTTTATATACCAAGTCAAAGAAGTTTAATTCCACTAATGCTTACACGATACGTACTTGAATTTTATGGAACTAGCTTTACTCTCTGACTTTTTACAGGGTTGGGATTCTTGTATATATTCATACATAATGATATCTTTTGGTTTAAATTACTTAAAAGTATTTTTAAAATTATAAGTACAAATATCGATTGTTATTTAAACTTGGTAACAGATTTAAAACATGTGAAGTATTGCTAATACCGAAGGTCACTTATAATTATAGCCAAAGGACACGTAAATGTATTATCCCGAATATTCAAAAAACGTTCACACAATTTCATAAAACACAAATTAAACAATAAAAGAAAAATCAACGAAATTACTAATAAATAAGAAAGATTGATGCTAATTTGTGTGCTTTTATCTAAGTAATGTTTTTTTTTAATTATTATGATCATTAATTACTTACTTATCAATAAAATTAATAAATTTGCTGTCTAAATTGGTGTTTTGTTGCGAAAAGTTATTATCATTTATTTAAATAAATTTAAAAATCCCTTACATTTTCCTAAAAAACACTAAAAAGAAAGTATACTTGCAAGAAAGACGAAAGCCGAAACACATTTAGACACACACACACGAAACTAATTATTTGTTTTCTAGTTTAGCAACAAAATTCTGTTATGCCGCCTTCAAACTTCAGTACATAGCAAAAAGTCAAAGATATACTGCAAATTACAAGCAAAGAAAAGTTTATATAATCCAATTCAGGACCATAATTGAATTTTTATTTTATTTATTTATTTATTTTGAGCATAATACATGTTGGTTTGAAAAAAAGCCACTCATCTCACTAGGATAAATCAGAGCCAGCTTACAATGTAGTGAGAGGAAATTCTATATAATATTAATCAAATTAATTGTAGATAGAAATACAGAATATTGATAGAAAAAACATGTAGATTTTATAGAGTAAATAATAGAATAAAAAAAAGCAATAGTGAAAGTAAAAATAATATATGTAAAAAAATAAATGTGCATGTTCGGGTATGAAAAATACAGTTTCATTAGCAAATAAATGAATTACAACCTGTTTTCGGTAGTTGGGTATTTGTGCAAATGCAATTGACAATAATCTCTGCATAAATATTTTTTGTAAAAATAACTTAAAATAGGGTGTCTACATTAACTGACTAACCACATATGACAAAATGGGTAAGAAATACATTTGTATATTATTTATTATAAGGTCCTTAACCAGGTGTTTAAAAAGTGATTAGGTATTCGCAATCTTGATGTTTTTAGGAAAATGATGAAAAATTTAATGAACCAAGAAGCCTGTAAAAAACTTATTTGTTCAAAAAATGTCTTAAAATTTATTTGCTGACACATTAGGGAAATCAACTTCGTTTTTAAAGAATTTGCACAGAGTTTGAATTGTCCTTTTTTTTCACAATTTCTTAAAGCAAGATATTTTTCTATTTCCTTAACAGGTTCTCTTTCTACCAGGATCTCATATTCTGTTACTTTTTTTTATATGACAAACTGCAGTATCTTATAAAGCCTGCTAGGTTGCGCTCGAACTTACTACAAATTTGTATAACATATTTCAAGACAACACTTGTAATTATGGTTAAATTATTATTTTTAAGGAACGATATATTTTGAGGAGTCGCACCGGTAAAAAGAGAATATTAATATGTGCCAAAAATGCAAATAACCCATACGATAATACACAGAGCCAAAACACAAACCGCATTATTTAAAAGTAGGCTTTTAAATAATCCTCGCCAGGGCAGCGAGGCGAGGAATGTAATCTGTTAGCAGATGGCTCGCGTATGCGCACGTAGCCGAAGTTTCAAATTGCACTCCTTCGCTTTCTCACGTAGTATAGTAAATTTCTATCATGAATTACACGACATTTAATATTAGGAAAATCCTGGAAAATAGTAAGTGATTTATAAATAAGTGATTAATTAATTAGTAAATGGACAAAGTCACATAACACGAATTAACCTTAACGCTATTCTTTAAATTAGACTATTTTTCAATATATCACTCGTATATGAACACTTTGTTATCGCTGAGAACAATTTATTTATCGCTCGTAGAACATTCAGTACTCGCTTTTAATAGTCGCATTTATTTATTTCGCCACTTGGGTAAAAACTTTCTTCCTTATTTCGCTCGATATCTGTCGCTTCACATTTTTACGACCGTGTACACCTGGCCGCCGTCTCGCTACTTACTTCGTACTGAACGAACTGTCAAAACAAACTCTCTCGCGCCACGGCGTGGTCGCGCTATTTTTTTTATTTATTTATTTATTCGTAATGAAGCTTACAATGCACGAAAATGTTTTACAAAAAAGATTGAAACATTGGAATAATATATGCTCCATACATATATTAATCGTTTACAATAATATATATAAAATTACTTATTTATACCCAGACGCTGGTTTTTTCAAACTCTCGAGAAGATTATTGTTCTTTCTAATGTTTAGTAGAAGGTTCCCATCGCTTCTAGGTTGTTTGTAGACGTTCCCGGAATTTTGTAGATAATACGAGAGTGTGGTAGATTTTGCTAGAGGCATCTATGTTATTGTCGTCATTGATTGTTGTCGACATATTCCGAGGGATTTTGTACGTAATCCCTTTTGCCATTTCGTTACAATATTTATCCATATAACGGTAATTTTTAACAAAATAAAATAATAAATTTCGCTAGTAAATTTACTAAAATTTTTGCTCAAGCAATCAGCCAAACAAAGAGGTGTGTGTTTAGCCCCCTTTATATCAGTCCTACGCTCGTCAAAGAAAAATGTACGCGGAAAACAGCGATACTGAAGCTTGCGGTTGCTCACAATCTGTCAGAATATTAATAAAGTTTTTCCATTCCAGGATATTTGCTATAATCCACAGCAATTTGACACTTCTTTTGTGTGAAATACTTTTGTGGATGGAGCGTTAAATCTTATACATCATGTTTTTATGTAATAGGCCGAAGTTGTTTTGCTATAATATTGTTCATGCTTTTATATTTAACTCTCTTTACCTGTTTGTTTATTGCGGTAGAATCCTTTAATTGATTTTTTACTATCTTCCCGATTAGCTAAAGCTCTGAAACTTTTAACATTTACGTAAAGTGGATGACTTTACATTATTAAAATGACGAAAAGAAAAAAAAAAAATTCCACATGATTTGGTCATCATTTAGATTATAATTAATAAATTTCCATTGTTAATAAATGCCTACATACCTTCGACATTCACCAACAATTAGTATGAAAAAATGTTCCGACTTATTTATTTTAATACGCAGATTCAACTTTGACAGTAGGCATTGGAACAAAATGACGTATTTACATTTATTTAATATGGCACCTAAAAAGGATAATTTATTTTAAACTTGAAAACAACGTGTTGATTATTTGGATATTACATGGGTGATGTTAAAAAATCGCTAACAAATGTTTGTAAAGAAAGCATATTAAAAGCATTTCTTCAATTTTTATTTTGATTTACTTGTTTTTACTATAGGTAAACCTCAGTAGTTTATTGAGGAAAATAAAAGCCGCCAAATAGTTGACTCAAATACGAGATCTTTCAATCATATTTTTCAGTATATTTTTGATATAATTTATTCGAATTTTTGTTGTCGAATATTGTCTTTCAGATATTTGTTTATCATTGGTTTTCAACCATAGACGCTTTCTTTAATGTAGCGTCAATGAAAATAAACTTGTGAAAAGCGAAGTTGCTTGTTGGCCGTGGTGCCCGTCTGGTGGTCTGGCGGTCGGTGATTCGAGCCCCATTCCAGGACACCAGCAAGTTAGTCCTATTTTCATAGCACAAGCGTTTATTGTATAATATTGATGCGAAATGTACTCTGTATTCGCATTTTTTATAAAATAGAGATGCGAACACGGAATACGTCTCGCATCAATATACTTACTATTCTCAAATTAAGCTAAAAACTTGTGCCATGAAAATAGGACTAACTCGCTGGTGTCCTGGAAAGGGGCTCGAGCTACCGACCACCACATCACTAGGCGAATGTCATATTCACTACACCAACAAACTACTCATTAAAAAAAGAAGTTAAATCAGGTAGAAGAGGTAGCCAATTGATATCACAAAATTCAGAAGTTATTCGTCCAGGAAATGCATCGCGTTAAATTTGTATCGTCACGAGCTGCATTCAATTTAGCATATAACTTATTACTTCTGATGGCCGTATGACTTTTATAGAGCTCTATCTTCTTGAATGATGCCTTTTCACTTTTTCCGATCCATTGCCTTCTGCATCCATCCCTCCTTCTCCCTGGCTTCTCCAGATCAACCAGAGGCCCTTTCTGGGTCTGCCCAGCGGTATTTAGTCTCATGAACTATTTTAATAACTATGTCGCTGCTTGCCCGACATAACTACATGTTCTATCCAAACTAATTAGCTAGATCTGATATCTGATGGTGATATTTGTGAAAGGTACTGAATATCTGCTGTAGGGACTGTACCAACTGGTTCTATTTATAATTGAGACGCAACTCGACTGGTATAAAGGTATAGATTAGGTTAGATGGCAAGGATCTGGCCTACCTTTTGTCCTTCTTGAAGTTCGACGCCTTTTAGCATTGTCGCGGCTTCTTTCGTCCGGATATTGGTTGGAAACACGCACTTGATCTTTTGAATTTGATCTGTTGAATCTGCTAAGGAGCACGGCTTGTTATACAGCAACGTATCACAAAGTACACAGTATATTTAGCAGCATAGATTCGACCGTCAACGCGTGTTACAGATAACTGAATTACCGACTCACTCCGGCCCTGTCCAGCGCCTCCGCTAGCGCTCTGACTCAGGAGGCCAGGGGGGGGGGGGGCGATGGGAACAGGAGCGGACAAGAGAGATGGACATATTGGGTCTCAGGGAATGTTACAAGTTGCGTATCAAACAGGCGCTATCATTAGATGCGTCAACATCTGCATTGAACCTCCACGAGCCTATTGCAACTTTGGATCAGGATCCCTTATAGTCCCTTATCTTATAAGATCCCTTATATTATAAGATCCCTTATATACAGAATTGTCCTTAATACTTTATTTTCAAACTAGAAAGGCCTCCGTTGTTCTTAAAGGGTCATTTTTACATATTCCATGCAAAAGTGGTATATTGAAATCATATATTAGGCTTAAGCCTAATATATGATAATAATTAATATATATAATATATAATTCAGTAACAAGATTTTGAAACCTTGTTGATGAATTTAACATAAAAAGAATACAAAATCAAACGAAATCATTAATCTCAGCGATTTCATAGTTTGGTGATGAGTAACCGATGTAGCTGTATTATCACCATCACTAAAACACAATCTTTCGGTAACAGTGTTAAAAGGCATAAAAGCACCGCTAATTTTCTGTGTATAGTTTTCTGGGATATTCTGCCGTGTATATGTGACCTCTCTGGTACCCTGCAATCAGATCCGAAGTGTCAGCCAGCGAGGTAATATATACACGGCAGAATATCCCAGAAAACTATACACAGAAGATTCTGAACTGCCGTGAAAACCTAAAGACATTTTCGCCGCTAATTTTTTTACAATTAAATCAAAAAATCTTCAGTTTTCTTTGATGTATCCATTTATGTTAGCATATTGCCTTATTGTGTGCATTGAATTGTTAAAAGTTAAATAAATTATCAGTTTAAATAAAAATAATTTCAAAATTTACTCAAAAACAGCATCATATTATTCTTCAACATAATATTTTTGATTATTGATTAAAATAAAACATGAAAGAATCCAGAAAAAATAACGACTTTTTCACCCTCGGAAAAAAGCGACTTATTTCTGATGTTAACTTTTTAATTGCTCGTAAAAAATAATTTAACCCAAAGCAGACAATGTTAAACCTTTTTATATTTACTGCCCGTATAAAAAATCTTATTACTCAAATAAACTGGAAAAATACTGGACATTTTAAAGGTGAATGCTGGACAATGCTGATAACAAATCCCAACAAGATATACAACATCATTAAATAGGTTTTTAGCGTAGGGTATTCACGAAGTATTTACAGGTTTCAGAATAAATCGTTTTCGTAATAAAATAGTATATAGTGGTATTTATGGAAGTTTATAGATTTTCTACTTAGAAACTATTTGTGGACCTACAGATTAAATAAATAAAAAGGATATAATTGAATATCCTAGAATTTCAACGGTGAACTATGTATGTATGTGAATTTCGAATGGAATATTTCATTTAACTTCATTATATTTTGTATAATAAAAATAATGCTCTTGCTTTTAATTCTACTTTATTTTATGATTTCATTTTATCCAGTAAGGGCTTGGCGATATAAACAATAAGATATTGCAATTAAATGCCCTTACTAAGCGAAAAAAAATAGGAAACCAAAGTTTGTTATTTTGAAAATAGGTATTTGGCTATAATTTTATAATATATAGTTTTTTTAAACGGACAGATACAAACAAGGTAAAGTTTTATGTGAAATATAATATTTATAAATTTTTCTATGTTAAAAAATTGTTGATTTCTCCGTACCTTAAAAATAATTCCGAGGTCGTGATACAAAAGTGTTCATTGTTTCAATATGAGTGCTGATCAACTTTAACAGATCTTTTGAGGTGTAAATATTTTTCATACACCGACAAAATTTTTCGTGTAATCTTGTAAATGCGTAGCCCTTAAAATTTAATCACAAATGAAAAGAAAATTAATTAAAAAGTAAAAAAGAGATTATTTAAAATAACGACTTATTTACTTAACCATAAATTAATGGTAAATACCTACCTATGGAGAGTGAACAAAGGCAATTTTTGTGATTTTTTTAAAGAAAACCTATTTGAATTATGGTATTGGTAATATTTCTAGATATTAAATTTTGATAATTTTTTTTAATAAAAAATATCCAACATTGGCGGAAAATTCTTGGGTTCTATCTACTGCCGAAAAAAAAGATCCTCCGCGGTGACCGCTCCCATTTCATCTGTAATGATATCAAAATTGACAATTATAATTAAGTTTTTGACGTAAGAGTTTTTGAAAATATAGATTTTTGACAAAATGGCGGGCGTTTGAATTAAAAATAGCGTTTTTAGGGAAAAATTCGGGTTTATTATGCCGATTAAAAAAAACTAAGTCACTTAAAAAAAATTCAAGTTGATCGGTTCAGTGGTTGCCGAGATATTTTGGTCACTGATTTTCAAAAAATGGTTTCGAGTAAAACACGTTTGAAAATTGAGCAATGAATAAATCGCGAAATCTTTCAACTTACATAAAATCATCGATTCCAGTTCCATAATATAAATCCTCCACCTCGCTTAGAATTCCCATATTATCGAGCACTCTTCACAAACATAATAGATACAGGACTTACATTTCTATTATGAAAGAGCCTGACTGGCAGCTACCTGCGTGTAGCGCGGCGTCGTGTGGCGCAGCGCGTAATCAACAAAGAGATGCCACTATTATCAGCTATAACTTTGTTGTATAGGTAGGTAGTCCCTCTTAAGTAAATTAATGGTTCAATATTTATATTAACAAAAGAAATGGTTTATTATTTATCCATCAATGGATTATATTTTTATTATCCACAAGGATGAATATGTAATATGTTATCGATTCAGAACTCGTGATTCTAAAATAATTCCTCGGTTTAATACAACTATGACTTAATTACTGTTAATTAATCACTATTAATAATTCATAACAATTATGCGTGTCTTGAATATATTATGATCTTTTATTTCACTGATAACAAGAAATGATGTTAATTATAAAACAAATCATAATCACCTGACTCAGATCCGTCAAAAATCTAAGTGTTCTCAAGCAATGGGTACTTTCACTGCTACCCGTCGCTGCAGTAGGTCCTCCAGTCGTTTTCCCTCAGTTCTTTTACGTCGTTCTCAACATGATCAATCCATCTTCTTCAAGTTCTTCCCCGTAGACGTGCCTCTTGGGATTGCTGCTTGTACATTGATTTTTGAGTCTCTATTTGAGATTTCGTAACGTAAGAGGTTTTAAGAGGTGGGGTTGTTATCCCCACTCCCAACCCAACCTGAAGGTTTAGGATGTTTCCCTCGGATAACCTTCTCTTAGCTGGTAGGCTCCCGTTTTAAGACACCAGAGGTTTGCTTTTTACCCTTTTCTATTGGCTATGACTGAAAGCTTCATTCTCCGGGCTCACCAGGTCTTAAAGATCTCTCGGGGATGCTAGGACATTGAACTTGTTAGTTTGGCATTTCGCAGGATTTAACATAGATGTACTCCAGTAGCAGAAGCACTCGTACGTACAAAACTTTAATTCCTAACAACAAATATTTAAAAAGGTTTATTGCAATCAATTTAATTTACTAAGCAGTATTCAACTGCAGACCTATTAATGTTTATTCTATACATCGTTTTATTATGCTTAATGTTTATTCTATACATCGTATTTATTATGCTTAATGTTTATTCTATACATCGTATTTATTATGCTTGCTTTAAATATAGCTTTTTTCGCTTTACGTTTTTTTTAATACATTTAATTTTTCTCCTAGGTGTACGAAGCCATTACATAATTTTCTTATTTTATTTCACTGGTCATTAAAAAATTATACTCCATATTTTTGTATGATAATTTAATTTCTATATTTATTTACACACAACACTAAAAAAACATACTATATTTAAATAAATTATTGATAGATTGAGCCTCTCGAATCTATAGTAGCGACAAAATAATAAATAAGATCAATATTATAAAACTATTATATAAAATCGTTTCTCATCAAAAATCCATAACACTTCCGTCCTAAGCTAACTTATTAATAAAATGCAAACTTTTCCAATATACACGAGATTTTCATTTTTACAATCAAGTTATTTTTTGGTCCAGCAACTCGGCTCGTGGCTCTCAACTTTCCACCGGATATAGAATCTCCGAGAAAAGCTATCTTATGAATATAAAATGATCCTTCCACATGTATAGTCATCTGAACTCTCCTTCGGTAAAACGGATACCAAAAATTTTAGATTCCTGCGTCCAACTTGGATGTGTTCGAAAATATTTTATAGAATGAATGAAAAGAGGTTTCTGTCTCATTTATCAACCAAAGATGAAAAAATCATCGTTTTAAACTGATTGTGTAGATTAATTAACATTGCATTATTTCTAGTTCAGTTTTACGGATGCAGAACGTTAGCGTGAGCTCATCAAACATGGTATACCCAACACCACATTGGTTAGCACGCTCGGGTTTTTTGCCAGGTATATGATTACATTTAATTCGTTTTCAAATTTTAAGGAAATTTCTGTCAACCTACATGGATATATTTATTTTATTTTTTTTTACGCTTCAGCACGTCCAATTACGGAAAAGAAACACATCAAAAATCACAAAGATTGATTGTGACCTCACCGGGAATTGAACCTGGATCCCTCGGTGTGAGAAGTCATACCTACCATACATAGTGTCATACACTGATCATGTATGACAGTATGTATGGTAGGAAATGATTTTTAGCGAAATCAACCGATTTCGCTAAAAATCATTTCCTTCGTCAGGGTAGTAAAGAACAAGTTGAAAATTAATGTACTATTATTCAGTTAAATATTCAACCTCAAGTGTTTATATATACAAAGTTCATTTTAAATTAGAAATAAAATTGATAACCACAATAGTTGTGAAAGGAATCATTTAAATTTTCAGAAGTTTGAATAAGGTACGTTGGGGTAAGTGCATATAAGGGGGAAGTGCATCTGATGTTTCTACCTTGTATACATATCATGTAATAGTGGTGCCATCTTTGGTGCACACTTTGTTAAAATTAGTTTAAGTCACGCTATGACACACAGATGGACCTGTAACACGGTCTATGTTCTTAGTTATTAGCATTCATTTTTTTTCTAAAAATTCACTGGTTTATCTCAATGTGTGATGTGGGAATGACTTTGTAAATTATCTGTAACTTCACAAAAACTTGTGACTACGGACGCATAACTTGGTGAGTACTCTTTAGTTGAGTTATGTTTTGTTTTGTATATATTTATTTAATAAATATTTAAATTTTTTGAAGAAATGTATGAGTAATGGGAATGTGAGTGAGGACTCCTTTGAGGCGTCCAATGGATTTATGAATAGTGACGACAGTGTGAATGAAATAACTGTGGAAGAAATCAAAAGAGCATTGAAGCACATGAAGAATGGCAAGACTGTGGGTTATGATAATGTTGCTGCCGAGTACATTAAGGGTGGTGGTCCAGTAATACTCACGTGGCTTCATAGACTCTTCAACCAATGTTTAGAGGGCAGCTACTCTCCTAAGGATTGGAGAAGAGAAGATTGGAGAAGGGTCGCGCGAATGGACTGCGTGAATTATCGGGCCATTAGCCTATTGAGCTCTGTTGGCAAACTGTATGCGAGAATTTTGATAGAAAGAGTGAGGATGACAACGAAAGAAAAAGTGTGGGATGTACAAAGAGCCTTCATGAGTGGAAAAGGATGCATGGACCAGATTTTCTCACTGCGCCAGATGACGGAAAAGTTTTTGGCAAAGAACCAAAAACTTTTTTGTGCCTTTGTGGATCTCCAAAAAGCGTATGACAGAGTGATAAGATGAAAGTTATGGAAGGTTTTGTCTGAATATGAGGTGAAGAGTAAACTCATACAGGCAATTGCATCCCTGTACGAAGGAAGTAGTGCTTGCGTGAGAATTAATGGGACATTCACATCATGGTTTGATATTACAAAAGGTGTCAAACAGGGATGCGTAATGTCACCATGGCTTTTCAACCTGTATATGGATAATTGTATGAAAGAACTGAAGGAACTAGAAGTTGGAGCGAAAATGGACGGACTCACCATATCCTGTCTGCTATACGCAGACGATGCAGTATTAGTGGCTAACAGTGAAGCTGATCTGCAGTGCTTGGTATCCAGGATGTCCGATGTATGCATGCAGAGTGAACTTCTGATGAATGTCAGCAAATCGAAAGTGATGGTATTCGAGAGAGACGAAAGAGTGACTAAGTGTGATGTAATTATAAACAACGAATGCTTAGAACAAGTGAACGAGTTTGTGTATTTGGGAAGTATGTTTAGTAGAGACGGCAAGGCTGAGAATGATATCGAAAGGAGAGTAACTGCGGGAAACAAAGTTAATGGTGCACTAAATGCAATTATGGCCAATAAGAATCTGTCAAAAGAAGCAAGACTAGCGGTACATAATGGCGTTCTAGTGCCAACCCTTATGTATGGAAGTGAAGCCTGGAATTGGCAAAAGAGGAATGAAAGTAGACTGAATGCGGTTGAAATGCGGTCACTAAGACGCTTGTGTGGAAAATCTTTGGTCGATAGAGTGAGGAATGAACAAATTAGAAGTGAATGCAATGCTGGCTGTAGTGTGGTAGATAGAATAAAGAAAGGAGTGCTGAGTTGGTTTGGTCATGTGGAACGTATGAACGAGGAAAGGATGGTTAAGAAAATATATGAGGCGAATGTTGAAGGCAACAGGAATAGAGGGCGTCCGCGAAAGACCTGGCACGATCAGGTACTACAAGTATTTGAGGATGGCCCTGTTAAAAGCCGCAACAACCGTAGAACGTGTATGAGAAGATGTATGAATGTGGCCGAAGCAAAAGTGGTGTGCCAGGATAGAAGAGTGTGGCGTTCAATCCTCTGGGGAAACGGCGTGATGGTTAGTTAGTTAGTTAGTTAGTTAGTATTAAACTATTTTTTTAAATTAAACAATTAATTGTTTTTTTGTACCATCACTAGCAGATAGTAAATGCACTTACCCCATCCGGCACTATTTGATTTAATATTACATGTTTTTTTTATATGTTATGTTTTAAGACAGCGAATTTGTGCGTTTATTATGTTTCTTTAAATAAATACATTTTTTTTAATTATCTTAAAAATCTATAAACATAATCAAATAATAAATGCCGTGACTTAAATTAGGAAAAAGCAAAAAAAATCAATTAAAAAGTATATTGTTGTTTAATTATAAACGAAATTATATTAAGAAATAGTTAATTTTTAATAACATAAAAATAATAATTTATAATAATAACATAAAAATTTTAAACCTATGTGACATGTGATGAACTGTGCGATTACTTTAAATTTCATCTATTCATTTTCTATGCTGCATTTACTAAAACTCATGTTGAAATTTTTAAGAACACAACACTGTATTTTATCCCCAGGGGGACATCCCATAATATATATTATAGATATCCTGTAGAGACGAAGGTATTTTTAAATGAGAAAGTAGGTAGGGAATTCGTTTTTGGGGTGTTCGTACGGCTTATGACCTTTCATCGTACGGCTGGCTTAAGGAATCACTTTGCAATGTAACATTCACCGATCCACCCATGACAGACTATCATCACATCTATCAAATTTTTGGAAGTTGTATATATAATTAATCCTATGAGATTTTTTAGTAAATTCTGAGATAAAAGAATAAAACTGTTTTAAAAAATAATTGTGCAGTCGTGATTTATAAAAAATATTTTAAATAATTACTAGGCAAACTTTCCAGATGAACGGCAATGTTTTTTTTAGTATATCTCCATTATTTATATATTTATTGAAAAATTGACTAATTGATTCATTCATCTCAGAATGTACTAAATGGCACATAGGATTTATTATATATACAGCGACGATATATAACATTTAATATCATTCATTTATATTATTCTTTCCCGAGACAAATTATATCTTCCTACAAAAATAAATATCTTATCTCTATTGCTTTGTTATATATTGCAGTACTTTAGGTGTACAATACACATAAATGTACATGTAAAATATAATTAATTGCAAAAATACATGTTACTAGAGCGTGCCGAAGACACTGGTAATTGGGATAATGGTCATAGGATTATGTTTATTATCAGAGTATCATGTATCTATTATCCTGTTAGTGTCTCTAATAAATAAAAAAAAAAAATTGAGTCCATGTTTATTTAATTAGCTGATTAAATTATAAATCTTGTACAGCTATAATAATAAATACCTTCCAAAAATGTTTTCATTGCGTCCTTCATATTTATTTTTAGAAATAAATTTTTACCGTTTTATTTTAACGATCAAAGCTCGCGTAAAACGTCCGATATAAATTTAATCTTCAAGATGTACCGGAAGTATCCCACGATCGCTTTGTAGTCTCGCTCGCGATGCACTTAAGAGAATTGGATACGTCTCAATCAGAGCGATGGCATCGGTTGTCACTTCAACTGCAACTCCGTTCTCTGTCATCCAATTCAACCTGGATTCTGGATTTGTTAAACCATTTTAACCATCAACCTTGCATTAAAATGAAACCAAATTTATTTAAGTTAGATTCAGAATATCTTATTACTAGTTTTAACCCGTCAAAAATTCTTACATGTCGATTCCTAAGGAATAAGTATGTATTTATTTTATTTAAAAAAAAAAACAGATTTTTTTTTCGAAAAATTTTTTCCCGAAAAAGTATTTTTTGGGAAAAATGAAAAAAAAAAAAAAAATTGGGAATTTTTTTTACTATAAAAAAGTTACGGATGTTACACTAAGTTAGAAAACAGACAGACAGACAGATGCTCTAATGGACGGACAGACAGACAATAAAATATACTTTGTTCTTATATTATCAACCTTGGAATTATTTTACTTTAATTTACTTATTTACACTTTTGTTTGTTCAAATATGTATATACTTTTTACTTAATTTACTTTACTTAACTTGTATTTTTATTCTTATTTACTTTATTTCTTATTTACTTTATACACTTTTTACTCTAAATTACTTTACTTTATTTTTACTCAATAAATGGAATGGCCATTTACCTCAGAACAGGTATTTTTATGTACCTAGCGAGGTAGGTAACGATAAAGGCCTGCATACAAAAAATTGTATATTGTATTTGTTGCTATCTTATTCATAAACTCTGTAAATATTCTTAACATTAATTATGTTGATGCAAGCTGTTATAAAAGTTATTAACTAATAAACGCCGATTTATCGGCATTGAAACTGAAACTGAAACTGAACTGGGATTATTTTGAAATCGTTTCCTTTCGAAATAATAATTTCATAAAATCTCGAAAAAACTAAAACAGAAATTCAATAAATCATTTTATGTAACATCTTTTGTCGAATTATGGTATATAAGTGTATGTATTCTTAGAGAAAAAAATATGCTCGTGACATGTGAGTGCACGCGTAACGCTTGAGGTGTAAATTATACTCACGATTAACAGTGGTAATTTATTGGCACAAAATTACAGAGGTGGCTTTGAGTACAGAAAATATCGCTTACTTAATCTACATCAGTCGCCGAAAGATTGGATGTACCTCTCGGCGATCGGGATCTGGTTAGCCGCATCGAGCTACTGCTTGGTGGTATTCGCTCGACGCGTGCGACTAGAAATGCGATGTATCTGGACCACCACATTCTCATTAAAGAAATATTAATTTATTATTTAAATGTTTTTTGTATGTAAAGATATTTTTTTTGTATGTAAAGATATCATAATAAAATTCAATTCGGCTGTATTCAAATCTTGAATGCAGCCGGGTAATAAATTATAGCGAAGTTCTTCTAGTTAGACTGTTTGTTTAATAATTATTATGATTTTTTTAGTTTCAAAACTTATTTTTTTCAACATGCATTTTACAGATCCAAATCCAAGCAAAAACTATATTTAATGTATTATTAATTTTTTTAAGATATTTTGTAAGAAACACGTTAACCATAGTTTGCTTTTTCCACCACCATTTGGCTTCACACTCGAACCATCTCATCCAGCATCTGTATCTTGATCCTCTCGCTGGCTGGGCGTGAACCCATTTGCTGCGTCTGACTTAAGATAAAATCATCTTCATTTCCGTCTCGCACAAAAGAGAAAGAAATATGAAAATGGTATGCTTGACAACAAAAAATGTTTTTTGCAATACGAATATAATATTATTACCTCCGAAATGTTTCCAAAGCAAGTTATTATTATACATACTTGAAATACAACACGTTATGTACACAATTCCGTGCCGTATTTTATTCAAGCTCCTAACTAAACATATATATTAAATTTTTCATTATATTTATATTTATTATAGATTCATTTATTTTATTGATAAATATTAGGCCCAATAAAAATAACATCTACATTCATAACATTTGGATACGTAAATATTTTTAAATTACAATTATCTATATTTGATTGCGTTTATAACCATTGAGTAATGTTGTCTTTTCATTTGATCATATGATTTTTTTAAGAAACGAGGTGAACATTTTACTTTAAAATATAATTTTTTCATTAATAAGGCGAAATACATCGATATTTACATTATCTCAATTTTATTTTTTCTGCAGACAACTATATTTTTTAGTCTAGAATTTGTTGGTTGAAAATGTGTCAAACTCGAATGCATACACGGCGACGTACCATATTTATTATAATTGCGCTTAAAATAATTTAACATATATTAATAACACATTTTGAAAGCATTTGTGTATATTATAGAAACATAATAAGCATATTTATTAATTTTATATGGGTGATAACTGTTTATCGTAAGAATAAACATTAAGCATAACGTAGAGCAAAAACAATCATTTTTAGTATTTTCTTATTAACCCACATGTACCAACCTTTCTAAATTAATTATCTTTTTAAAAATGCTATTATTTATTTTTTTGATTGAACCTAAAACTGTATTTTTACCGTCTTAAGGCGGGCGAGCTGTTGAGTTGTGAGTTAGGTAAGATTTTGGAAAATAACTTACCGAATTCTTTTAGCTTGTGATCCCTAGGTTTGCACTTGAGCTTTAGGGTTGATGCGGTGGGATACGTATTTACACTTGTATACGGCCATTTGATATTTTTCGGGCTGAGGCCGGTTTTTGATAAATATTGATACATGCATGTTACGCATCGGCCAGTCAAGTTTCTTTGGTAAATCGAGTATGAATTAGTGAAGACTAATGTGTCACCCGAAACTTTACGGTGTGTCACTGCTCTAACGGAAATAGCCTGCATACGAAATAAGAATTTCTTGAATCTGTTACGTTACCGAGAAAATAATTTTAATATCATGAAGAAAATAATTTGATGCCGAGGAAAACTTGATAAGTAGGATTCTTAAAAGTTAGGAAATAAGATATAAAAATAGAGATGAAGAACTGTTAATATTAATGTATATAGTAATTTGTATATTTACGAAAAACGTTTGTAAATCCCAATTTTTTGTAATCTTAAGCGGTTAAGATATCAAAAATAACAATTGTATTTCCCCAGATGGGGAAAATTTTGGGTCCGTATCCCAGTGGTAACAAATTGTGAGGTTTTTTCTATATATCCCTTTAATTGATTCATAAAATTTGTTGAATTCGCATTAAGTTGAGAAATATTGTTATGACCTTAATCGAAAAATTTCAGCGAATCTGACAAATTCTAATAAATTTGAACCAAAATTATTCCACGCAATTAAAAGTCCAGCCGTTTATTTTTTTCAAATACAAACCGCTGTCGTCCTTGTTAGGTTTCGGTTTTCGGTTGATCGGTTTCTGCGCCGGCAATCGAGGTGGGTCGGGTCTTGTACGCTGAATTATTAATCTCCCCCAAAATATTCGGCCGTCCTTTCACCGTCTCCACCCACCGTTACCGAACCAATAACTCAATCCATTTCTGAGTCCCTAATACGAAGCAATACATATTTATGCACACACGCGTCAATGGATAGAAACTGGCTAATTATTAAATTTGCATATAGATATTTGCGTAAAGTTGCGTAAAGATACGAAATAGATATTTTTCGGTTAATTCAGTTAAGACATCGTCCCCCATAGTCCAGCACGACACTTATGAATATTGGGGGGAGTCCGGGTTCGACTCGTAGTGAGGTCACATTATCTATTATGATTGATTTTTTCAAACTTGGGAGTATCTTTTAATGTGATATTGCAATAGGGCTTTATGGCTTGTGGTAGTGTTAAAAAAATGTGTATAACTAGGAAAAAGTTGATAAAAATCGTATTTATTGTATAAAAATATAAATATACCAGAACTAGCACGATTGAACGAAAACTAGGACTATTTTTTGGAAAGTAAATTCCATATAGAAAAGATCAGACCTGCATTCTTCCGGATGAAAAAGCTATTATGCAGCCGTGACCTAAACCTAGTTTGCGAATGAGAATGATACCATGTTCGTCATTTTGGATATTTGCTAAATAATTCTGAAATGACTTGAATCTTTTGTTATCTGAATATACAGAAGGCTTCTAAAAATACGCTGGATTGATAGGGTTACAAATGACAATGTAATGATCTGGATTCAAATGAAAAATAAATCATTAAAATAATAAAAATACTTTGACCATATCATACTCATATAGTATGGTCAAAGTATTGTTATATATATTCAATATTTTGGTACGGCCAGAGAATCCAGAAAAGAATCAGAACCTGCATCATTCAATGTAAAATTGCGAGCAGAAAAGATTCTGGAAGACGAAGGATATCCTGTCTGAAAAAAGAAAATCCACTGTCCAGTAAGATTATGATTGCTAACATGATCGCTTACGTTTGATAACCGGACAAGCATTAGAAAAAGAAGATATATAATTATATCTAAATAGACCAAAGAAAGAACTTAAAAGGATCTTATTTAAATGCGACCAACGTAGACTGAGAAGAAAGGAGTACACCAAGTAGAAAATATTGTAAACCAAGTTGCACGCATATTAGAAGACTAAGATCCTCAGCCTAAAACATTGCATGTTTATCTTATCTTATCTTATCTTAGCCTTCTATGAGTTTTAGGCTGAGGATCACACAAATGCATTTCTACCAATGAAGTTAATAATTTAAAGTTCTTGAGTATATTTTTGGTCGTATTACATGAAGTTATATACATAATTTATATTCTATATAAATCTGCTTGAAAAGATTTATGTTTTTTTAAAATAGATTACGTACATTAAACGCAATTTTATTATTTTATTTTTTAAGATCAACGTTTATTTTATTATTTTAAACATAATTTACGTAAAATGGGTGAAATACACCTCTAGTGCAAAATCCATTTCATTTTGTAAATCTAATTATTATTTGAAGAGATTTTGAAAAAAAATAAAAGTTTAATATCTAATTAAGATTTTAGTTTGTTATCAATATTATTGAAATTGGCAATTATATTTTTAATAATGGTTTATTAAATATCCCTGGCTTGTGGCTGTTTCGACCGGTACTGTTGAGTAAATTTCTTACTAAGCTTGTCGCAGGCTTTCAAAGGAAGCTTTTTGCTGAAGCTCTTTATGGCTTTTATGCGAAGAACACCACAGAGAATCGTGTTTAAACAACATAGTTTCCGAGAAGATCATTAATGAAAAGGCTTTATCGATTGTGCTCGAGTAATACAGGGTATTGTATTATTTAAAACTTGGCATCGTGCCAATTTGATTGAAAATGGGTGAAATTTCCATTTAGCGATCTTGGGTTTTAATGCACTGTCATATTCAATCTTTATCTCGAGTAAAAGTGAAAATTTGAAATACATATATATTCATTGAAAACATGTTTGATTTTAATTGAAGGCGCCCCTTTAAAAATGATTTTAAAGCAAAAACAAAATTTACAGGAGAGAGGAAAAACGCTGTATGAAATAAATAACCAGAATCTCCGATTTTTTCATTTTCTAAAATTCACTTACCTTTTACTTAAGTTTTCTTTATTTTTATGTTTTTAAGTAATCCCAGTGACATCTTGGACCTGTCGGCATCCGTCATATTTGTTACTACCAGATGAATATAGAGGAATAAAGTCTCTTTTCCCACGTTAGTTTTGTAACTTTTGAGGTCGAATTCCGGCAAGATTGAGTTGGAATCAAGGAAAATAAATACCGCACATGGTGCATACTGTTACGTAGATCACTAATTAGACATTTTCTACACATTTTTTCTTACTTTTATCTCGAGTTTTCACTCATGATCACTTCAAGTTTTATAATATTTCAAAAATATTTTGCAAGGTATCAATTATTCCAGTATCTTTCACACACTCTATTATTTATTACCTGGGCTACGCTTTCATTTGATGCCGTGGCCAATTTTCGCAAAGTGAATAAAAAATAGATAGCCAGTAAATTATATAAATAAACATTGTATTCTTTAATAAGAATTCAATGTTTACAAATCTATATACTTACAGTATTTTCGTTTCGTAAATGTGCATTTTTCAAGAGGCATTCTTAAAGTATCATTCTGCTATAAGAATATAATGTTCATCAAAAGGTTTATTATTTTCATTTCTATATTTGTTTTACAGTTTATATTGTTTTCAAATTTATAATTTTAAAAAGATACATTAATTTATAAATAAAATTATAATCATTTAGATTATACACTGTTGATAAAATACATAAGCCTGCCTCCTTTAGTACAGACATTGATCTAGTTAAGAAGATAGCGATTGTTTTTTTACACAATAAAATAATTATATTAGTTACTGATTTATAAGTAAAAATGTTGATGGATGTTAACACAACTAGTGTTTCAAATTTTAAGAGGTCGACAAAAGTAACACAAATTGGTAAAGATTCAACATTGGAAATTTTTTTTTCTCTATTAATATTGTGTTTCCTTTTACGTTATATTTATTATTTTATTTAATTTTAAGCCTTCAAAATGGAATGTCAAGTAGACACTGTGAAAGTGAGCACTGTCGAGACCTCATTCTGTTCGAATGATGAATTTTTCGTGTCAAGATCGGATAGTTTTTATCCCAGAGGCATCGAAAAACTTATAGAACGTCGGCAAAAAGGTGTAAATAAAA
Source organism: Agrypnia vestita (assembly GCA_016648135.1). Lineage (NCBI taxonomy): Eukaryota > Metazoa > Arthropoda > Insecta > Trichoptera > Phryganeidae > Agrypnia > Agrypnia vestita. The sequence continues at coordinate 95,442 of JADDOH010005643.1, forward strand.
GGGAGAATATGTTATTGTTATACCTACGCTTTATTTGAAAAAAAATTATGTTAACATTCAATTTATTTTTTAAACTTACTGAGTAATTAATTAAATAATAAATAAAATACTCATTTATACACAACCGAAATTTTAGATTCATAACATCATTTTTAGTGAAGAAAACTAAAACAACCATTTTCAAGAGAACATTCCTTCATTCTGTAAAAATAAAACTTATGTTATATTCATTGCTTCAGTTTATGATTTATTTTCATGGTAAGCATGTTGCAACCACAAATTATACTTCAAATTATGTGGATTCAATTATTCAAACAACAAATAACGGAAACTTAACATCATAAATGAGACATAGAGAAAGCAATGAAATTATCTCATCACATTTCAGAACAATTTAATCTAATTTCTGTTTTCGGAATGCGATGATTACTTATCTCGTTATTAATTTTCTCATATTGTTGAAGGAACCCTCGAGTTATATTATGAAGATTTGCAAATATCAACAAAGGATTAGGGTTATAACATATTAGAGGTTTAAGGGATGAGCAAAGTTTGCATGATTTATAAACCCAAGCGGTGTGACAAATTTGGGTGTTCTACCCAATCACAAAGCTTCCTACTCACTACTTGCGGGGTAAGTTTGACTATTCTCTCGGAAAATTGGAGGCAACACGATAATACTTCGGAGTAGGTACTGAAGGCCAAATTGATTAAAATAATTCATAAAAGCTTTAAAACAAGTATTAATCATTTATATGTACATATGTACAAACATTCAAAAACAATTTTTCCCCTCGCTAATGTACCATTATTTTTACAATATTTATTTATTTATCTTCACTTACTTGCTAACGAATTTTTTTAAATAATTTCAAACTTAATTTAATAATTCAAGACGCGCCAGAATGTTGCGCATGCACGTTAGCATAAGACGCACAACTCATCTGAATACTCCCAGCCGGCACGCGCACAACACTACAAGCAATGCCCTTATCCATTCCCTCCCCAGCCTTTACTACATCGACAATAATACGCACGCACTCCTCGATGACAAGTGTACTTAAATATAGAGATGAACTTTTATAAAAAAATTAACTATTACTCTATAAGTAACTTATCTTCCCTTATAAAAATTGTATACCTTACTTCACACAACACATAGATTCCCACAAAACGACATACCTAGTTATAAATATCGACCACCGAAGGGAGCCTGGATATTAAAGGTGGGTCTCATTCACACAAACATATACCTTCTGAGATATCTTCATTCATAAAGCCTGGTGAGACCCTGTGACGTTTCCCGTCTGTGGAGGGGGTATTTTGGGGTGAAGCTTTTTTTTTGAAAGAAGTTTAAATCGAAAGTTTAAAAGAGAAGGCTTTAAGAAAAGTTTTAAAAGCGATTTTACTTTAAGTTCATTTATTAAAAGTCTAATATATTATTTGAGATCTGCTTTTGCAAGCTCAAAGCTATGTTTAAAATTTATTTACGTGATTGAATTAAGTTTACGTTTAGTCTAACATATAATTTGGCCAGTAATCGTCTAGTAATAATAATAATAATAATAATTGGATAATTTGTATAGCGCCGTTTTCGCGAAATACTCACCTCAAGGGCGCTTTACACAGAGAAATTATTATCTTACAAGACAACTTACTGCTAGAAAAGAAAAAACTTATTTACTATTTAGAGTAGCTTGTTGGTCTTGTGGTTAGGACACTGGCCTCGTGATCCAAAGGTTGCGGGTTCGAACCTCACTCCCGACTAGCAAGTTAGTCCTATTTTCATAGCACAAGCGCTTAGCTTAGTTTGAAAATAGTAAGAATATTGATGTGACACGTATTCCGTGTTCACATCTCTATTTTTTTTAAAAAAATAAAAAAAAAAAAAAAAATATTACTTATTCACTAGGTGGCATGCAAGAAGTGGAATTAAAATTGAGTACTATAATAGTTTGTAAGTCCCTGAAAGAATTATGTGTTTTCGCGGAGTGCACAATATGAGTGGAAAACATTAGCTAGCGTTGTTGTGGTCAGATTCTATAGGTTTTTATAGGATTGTCTAAATAAATGCGTCTTAAGTTGTTTTTTGAATACTGGTAAGCTGTCTGTTTGTCTCAGTTTATTAGGTAGTTTGTTCCATAACTTTGGTCCAGCCACCGCGAAAGCACGATCACCGAAATTAGTTTTGTGGACGCGATTTACTTCAGCTAACCTATTTGATAGTGATAATAATTTAGGACTCCTCGATGTGACGCGGTTACCCAGTACTTTTGGTAGCGTAGCAGAAGAAATGCCATTGTATTCATACGAGGTGAAACTAACCTAACATTTTAACGCGCAACATGAGCCGGACTCAAAACGACGATCGATTGAACAGACTAACAAAATCGCCTTTCATGGCGGCGCATCCGTCATTTCCTCGCGTCCGGTAGAGGCGTCGCGAACATAAATATGTCTACGTAGATTTTTCGCCTAGAACGATGCCGCCTGGTTACCGAGGTCTCATATTAGCACCTGTGGACGGATTCCACGGCTGAGTGCGGGGTCACGATTACGATGGAATATTCAGATAGATAAATACCACTTGCGAAATACAGCCTAGGGCGCTCTGAGTATAACTTGGTATCCACATAATACAACCGACGGTACATAATAGGATCTTATCGCTAATATTGCGCAACAACACGCAATATTTATTTTTATTACGTATTTTTTTTTTAATGCAATAGTATACTGGATCTGCCGGTCATCCAGATTAGATAAATCACGGTCGATTAATACACGGTTATACTTATTAAACACACACACAATACTCAAAATGCAAATTAACGGCTGGGTTCTCCAGAATACATACATACAATGCTTACAACTGGCGCGATCGGTGGTCTTCGGCCTGATTTATCTGTTCATGGTATATAGTGGAAAGAGTAAACATATATTCATAACAACTAGGCGCAACAGAGGCTCGGGGCAAGCTTTGTCTGACATTATCACAGCCCGAGATTCTAAATCGAAATTTTCGATTCTTTCATAAGTCATATTTTATAAGAGTCAAGTTGATTCTGATTTTACTTTTACGTAGATTTTAGGTTACCCTCCTCTACGGAAGGGGGTACAGCCCCATCGACAACGCTGGACCCGGTAGCTACCACCTGCGTAATTAATAGCTTCCCATGCTAATCTGCAGACCAAGATCAAGCCGAGACTCTATTGCTCCTGCTGGAATCCTCCGAAGTCTTCGCTTCCCGGCGACAAACATATCAGGAAGAAATCCCGCGTCTGATATTAAGGTTTGTATATTGTCCCGCGGGGCAGTCAAATTGACTGGTGTATATGATGAGGATCCCACGTTGCGGCTACATAAGCCGGAGTATTATGATGTTTACTGCTGGTTAAAGGGCTGAATGAACTAACTGGGTGACTGGAAAAGACTCTTCCTTGAGCGCGTCAGTCAGAGCCATGTTAGCATCGCCAATTATAGTTGATGTGAATGATCCCACGGTGTAGTCTTATTGACTAGAGATATTAAATGATGGTAAAACAGCATGATTATTACAGTTGATTGTGTAATTCCTGATATGTTTCTCGCTGGCCGGGAAAGGAGAACCCCGAAGGTCTCTGTATACAGCAAGTTAGAAAAGGTGGTGAATGATGAGTATGATAGTGTTAGTAATGCCATCGCGCTCCTGAATGCGGTCCCGCTCATAAAAGTTGATTGTTAAACTGCTAACAGATCTCGTTCATTAAAGCGGTCCCGAGCACAGTATTGATTGTCGAACTGCTACCTGCATCTTATAATTTCTCGTTCATGAGGAACGTCCTATCTCGTCCTTGAGTACGGAGCTAACACACATCATTCATAACAGAGCCCGAGCTCGTCGCACCAAGGGGCCCGAAAAGACGTGAGAGGTTCTTCCCCTTAGATCTTTGAGGGTCGCCGCTCCAGGACCTTCAGACCATCCTGTAATTCTTGGCTTTAAAACCCTGTCTTAACCGGGTAGATACAGTTAAGATGGTCCTACCTAGTCCCAAATCTAAGATGTCTCTCTAATCTAATCAGACTCCATAGCCGAGAACGCGCGCTCCGACATTCGACCCTGTCTTATGTATGGTTGCTTATAGCACGCGAGTAAATCTAACTTCATCTTTTTCATAATCGAAATTCAGCCTCTCCAGATCACGGGGCGTGAAAGACGTACGGCTCCTCGCCTCCCGACCATGAAGAGACGAACTTCCCCATTCGGTTCTCGTTCACTATCCCATTTATAATCCCCGCGTGCCTAACCTTAAGAGTCTAGCGCGGGTAATAAGATCTCATTATGCTACGTTGGAAGTTAATATTGCACAACCGGCCGAAATACCTACTTTCCGCGAACCTATTCAATTTGTAAAACGCAATAATATGTATTTATATATGTTAATAAAACGTTTGAAATGCAGAACGCACGTATAATGACCTCGCTTGTATCCTAAAGATAATTAAGAAATAATTCCGACGTCACGTCCCGACAAGTACCAACTTGTTACCGCGTCCGCTACCGTCGAACTCTGAACCCACGTAATGAAATGAATAGTGACCTTGTGACAATGACAAATTATATAGCACGAACATTCCATTTGATACACATAAGAAAATAAAGAATAAATAATATAAAAGGTTCTTATCTTATTTCTGTAGTTTCTGCTTCTGAGATGGCATCCTGATCCGAAGTAATATAACGGGTCCTCTCCAAAATCGAGCAAATACCACCGCCTGTGCAGCCTTTCGCTTTCCTTCCATCGAGAATGTTGCTCGTTAGTACAAAATTCCGCGATCCTTAGCTGAAGACCGACTGTATCTAAATTAATTATTTCTATACAATATATACAATTCGAAACACGTCTTTATAAGAACTTGATAGGAACAAATCGTGTTTAAAACGATTGCCCAATGGCACGCAATACAAACATGTACCTCGCCCAATGACCTCACATCCGTGTTTTAATAAAATAAATATAAAATCCAGATGCATTTTTAAAATATATTATTTGTAGGAAACTTCTCGCACGATCTGAATTTATATCACAATGACAATCGAGATATCAAAACCACATAAATACTCCGATCTTAATTATCCCCAAAATAATACAAATCATATAGAAATTCGTGTATTCAATCGCCAGTATAGATAACATAGCATTCTTCTGCATAAAGATACATCCACCCTGAAGAATCTCTCGTACATTCCGAACCTCGCGACATTAAATATACGTAATTATTCTGAATTTTAAATCCCACAAACAAACACGAAACACCCTTCGTCAGTAAAATATTCCATTTTAAAGCCTTTATATCTTTGGTAATATATGAATATCAAATTTAAATGATTTTCATATGGACAGCGACGAAATTAAATATTTCATAAGCGTTATGCAATAATTTACCCGCTGGAATTATCACAGCCGCAATATTACGATTTCTTGTATATTAAATCTGATGCGCGCTTAGTAATAATTATCCCCAGGCCCAAAATACGTAACAAAACAATCCACAACATGTATCAATATTTGTTACGATCCAGAAAGTTCTAAATTGAATACACGAAAAAGGCAATAGAAATAAATAATATTGAAAATGCTTAGCTGTATCTTCGAGTGTTGCTGCCTCTGTGACTCACTGATGGTATTTCGGTCCTCTCTCCATAAGAGCCTCCGGCCGACGTTGATGCTGAAGAAACAAGGGCGATCCTCGAATTTGTGTGGCTTATATAGTCTAAATTTCTCGCCATTTTTGACTCCAACCGACGTGTAAAGGTAAAGGTCTATCTCTTAGAACGCCTCCTATTGGTCGAATCCGTTCCGCGGACAACCGTTTTTTTTGATTGGCTCGCTTCGTCAAAATAAGATAACATAAAGCCTGCTTTACACGCCCGCGTGCATAAATAATAAAGCTCGCCCGCACCTACTTATCCGGCAAATATTTAATTATAGAGTATTTATGAATTGTGGTGCTTCTCCTCATCATGAGCTTTTAGCAGATAGATATTTTCGTATAATTTTTCAGCAATGTCTATTTGAATAGGCCAATATCGTTACAGCTTCCCCCTGGGGCGGCGCGGTACGATCGCATGAGCAGGAACGCGTCGCCACAAACATAAGTAGCTATTAGACCCCTTCGTTCCTTCGTTTGGCATCATTTGGTATACCCTTAGAAAATTCTCCCGCGAACCAGGTGTTGCAAGTAGCTATGGTAAGACGTATTAGCTAAATTGACTAAGTTCTACGCACAGGCATGTTAGAAAGTTAACAAGAAACCAAAAATCCGTATCTACATCATTTAAACAGCAAGTAAGGCTCAAATACCCACAATTAATTGAAAGTAACTAGATCGTCTCATACGATCGCGCCCGTTATTCAACTAGATCTTAAGATCTTCAACATTGTATAAGCAATCCTGCTTATAGCTATGCTTCCCCCGTTCTGAAAGAATTTGATTTCATGTTAGAATTTCGTCCCCATGTATTCAACACGTTATACCATTGTACACCCTTCCCCCATCCAAAATTGGTCCGTTTTATCCACACTTCCTCTCTCAAAACGCGTTCGCCGCAAGTTATTAAAATAGCACGCCTTACTACAATAATCTACTCCCCGTAATAAAGAAGTAGTTTAGCAATCCCGACGATCCCAAACGCACGTGTTCACGCAGTGATGAAGACGCCTTGTTCCCAACTACAACTGTTTTTTTTTTTTCTAAAAGTGTTCGGTTAATATAAATATTAGAAATCGAAAGAAAAGGTGACCGCATCTATTTTACTCAACTGATTGGGAAGATCCGAATTCCTATTATCAATCGAACGTCCCATCGTTGTGCCTGTCAATCACTCGACCCCATTCCGCTTTCAACAGATCAAAAGAGACACCACTTCCCCCGCTCCGTCACTCCTCGTTCCCCTTTATAGATGGTACATCCCTAGTGCTCACCAGCTCGTTACATTGTAGCACTTCCCCCGGCGTATACTTCCCCTAACACCTTCTGACTAGCACCAATACCCGAATATACACGACGACAAGGACACTATACAAACAAATTCGAACGCGAACCGCGATAAGTTTTTAAAATTCCAGAATTGTGTTAAACTATGATTTTGATGTTCATCTTATTCGTGTGAGCCAAACAACCGGATTCCTAGTATATAGAACCACACATTGATCTCAATATCCCCTTGTACACGGGTACTTAAAATGATGATGATGCTTCGCTATTACCCCCTTCCCCAAAGCTATATGTGGCACGCATCCAAAATCTTCCAAAGATTAGTTTGTAAAATCGTATCCCCCTATAATAACTGCAGATCGCGTATCAACAAAAGGTATATTCCTATTATGATTGTTCTCAACTAACTACACGACTAACTCTCAAAGGAGATATCTAAAGACGATGCACATCCATTAAAGTAGCGCGCCACGTACCTAATTGTTGAAAAAAAGGTAATCGACAATTTGAATCTACATTACACTATTGTTCCCATAGTGAACACGCACCCGCATCTCCCCTCTCTGTTGATAAAATACTAAAACTGCTGGCACTACACTTATACGAACCTAACACCCTTCCCCCTGTCTATAAGACTCTATTCCCATGTCCAACCAACCGAACATCCGCTATCCGCCAGAAAATATGTAAGTCCAAAGCTAGCTCACATAACCGTCCTGCAAAACTAGAGGCGACGAAGGAGCCGGAACCGATCTCTCTATACCGTGTCAAACATTATTTGGAACTAGTTCTAAACCGGAAAGGAATCCAACTTTCGAAATGTAACATGTCCAAAAGATTTTATCTGTCCCGAACTACAACCGCATATTCCTACTATGATTGCAACCCGTGACAAAATGAACTCTAGTACCCCACCTGTGTTATGAACCTTATGCTTACGCGCAGTACATTTCCTATTATGTAGAATCAACCTATTGTCTCCAATATTCTACGTATACTGTAATGACTGCCACACTTTATTGTTGGTGTCATATGATGAAGAAGAGGAAGAAGAAGCTGCAAAGTAGTGGATGACAACAGAAGAAGAAAAAAATGAATTCATTGAAAGGCATAAGATAAGGAAAAAAGGACGACAGATAAGGACGAAGAAGAAGAAGCCAAAAGATATAAAATTAGAAGAAGACGTGAATGCAGCAGTAGGTAAAGAACAAACGAAGATGAAGAAAAGACGTATAAAACAGTCGAAAATTATAATATAAACGGAAGAAGACGACATGAATGTAGCAATAGAAAAAGAAGAAGAAGAAGAAAGTGGAGAAGCAATCGAAAGATATACCATAAGACGAAGAAGCAGTTGCAACGCATTGTAATAATTGCTATTTATAGAAGAGAAGGCGTTTGAAAGGTAAAGCATAAACGGTATGTATTCAAAGAAGAAGAAGACTAGAGTGAACATAACCAATTAAAAAAAAACCTTTGTATCGAAGAAGAAGAAGACGCTGTTGAAGTCAATGTAAATAAAAGGGGGAAAGAAAATATGTATATAACCGTTAGCATACACGAATAAGAAGAAGACGAAGAAGAAGAAGAGGAAGAAAAGGGTAGGAACAACCTCTTCGATAATTGTAGAACGTAAAAGTATATATAACTATTATCCGTCTCAATTAACTTTCCCGCTAACCCTCAAGTATGGTATCTAAAGACGACACGTGTTTGTAGAAGAAGTGGATCCAGATGTCAAGATAAGTTTCCCACAACTATTCCTTATTAACCTGTCTTCCCCCCAGGTTGTTAAGCGTTTGCCAAATAATCAAGCGCGAATCCTCCGTATAGTGTATAATCACCAACACTGATATCCACATAAGATGTATGTGTGTAACCGAATCAAGAGTTCCTGACATATAATTCGGCTTGCTATACGACTGGAATCTATTCAAGATCCAAACGACTAATCTTCCTACCCTAATCTAAAAGTAATGGTCACGACGACGCATGAAGGTGAATTAAGCTAATGATGATGCTATTACTATATAAAAGGTTTTTTTTTTCAAAGTCCTCCTGGAAAAATTTATTTCCAAAATTTATTTTCCAAAGACATGATTTTTTTTTCTCTACTCCCCCTAGTTTACATACACGTAATTTATAGTAAAAGCAATTAATGTTTAATTAATTATAGTGTTACGACTTTTTCGAACTTAACGCAACTTAAAATATCTAAACAAATAATCAATCTTGTATGTTAAAACGACCTTTGATCATCAAAGAAGCCAACTGTCCGTCTACCATATCTCATCTCTGTAGTCAAATAAGCTGATGTTTATTTCTACTCTGCCTATAAATACGCTATATCAACGCCATATATATTAATGAAGATAAAACAATTTCAATTAACGTTGCAAAGAAGCGAAACAAAGGAATACACAAAAAAAACAAGTCCAATTTTAATTATTTGTTACTAAGAGAATATATATTGCGCTCTCCTGTTTTCGTTAGACTAATTAATCCCTAGCGAAGACTCAAAATGTTTCCTAAGTTTTCCGCTAGATGGCGGTAGTATGACAATTTTAATTCATATGCCAGGCCGTCTTGTAAATAAGAATGGAAGCAATTTTACTCTCGTAATTCAAACCAAAATAATTTTAGATCAAACAAATTGCACGATCATTAAAATTCGACACTCGTAAACATCCACTGCAATTTTAAAAAGTAAAACGCTATTCCAATTAACCAAATATATTTCAATTTATTTATTTTCATAAGAAACTCAAATAATTATTTCGTGCAAAAATAGAGTCTGTGTTTATATTACGAACAAGTTTATTAATCTTGCATACTTAGCGTCCATAGATCAATAAGTATAAACAAATAAATCAATTTACATAACTAGAACCGTATATAAATGTGTATAACAATTAAGAACATATTTAGATAATTAGAATAATTATGAACCATAATAAATCAATGAAGGAAATTATTTTTTTTTTTCAATTAATTCAGGAACATTGTAGATTGACATTTTATTTTTAAGGACAATTTGTAATATAACACCTTGACGATACAAAGGCACTTCCGAACTAAGACAACAACGCCCTTGAAAACGCGCGGACCTGTGTGAGTCTCTGTACATATACGCCGGCCGACCCACTAACACACGTGTGCCGATGGTTACCGTCGACGCAGAACAATGCGCAGTCCGATCGAATGCGTACAAGATCGGGTCACGTGATGTCGTTGGGCGCAAGACGCTAAGGCAAAACATCGCACCATCTGTTGTATTTTCTTCAAACTAAACTCTAACCTAGCCCAGAAGGTTTGCGAATCTTCCAACAGGTTGCACTGTTCCAGTGACCCAGTGTTAAAACCTGTTTATTATATAACACATAAAAGTTCGTTGCCCTTTCTTAGTTACACTCCCAAGAGCAACGACCGCATGATTTATAATTAGGTCATTATTTCAAGTTCAACCAAGCAGATGTTTTTACAAGGACGATGAAAGTACTATTTTAGCGAATCAAAGAATTAGTTTAAGATATTTATTACGTGTCTTTCGCGCGCGTATTTCATTTTAGATTATCGACTTGGTCGTAAAGTGTTCAAGCATATCGTTATTCGAGATAACAGTTAACATTAATGTTTAACATATAATTACTTTTTTATGTTTTCGCGCAGACATTTTAATTGCTTCCTAAGGCTCGTGTGAAGATACACCTATACGTAAAATTTTCAAGCGAATCTAAAATAAAGGTTATGTCACCGAATTTTTTTTTTCCACATCTATTATAACAATATGAATACGGCTTTTCGACTGGCTTTGGGACGTTACTCTCCTGGTCGCGGCGCCAAATGTGACGTTTCCCGTCTGTGGAGGGGGTATTTTGGGGTGAAGCTTTTTTTTTGAAAGAAGTTTAAATCGAAAGTTTAAAAGAGAAGGCTTTAAGAAAAGTTTTAAAAGCGATTTTACTTTAAGTTCATTTATTAAAAGTCTAATATATTATTTGAGATCTGCTTTTGCAAGCTCAAAGCTATGTTTAAAAATTATTTACGTGATTGAATTAAGTTTACGTTTAGTCTAACATATAATTTGGCCAGTAATCGTCTAGTGATAGTAATTTAGGACTCCTCGATGTGACGCGGTTACCCAGTACTTTTGGTAGCGTAGCAGAAGAAATGCCATTGTATTCATACGAGGTGAAACTAACCTAACATTATTAACGCGCAACATGAGCCGGACTCAAAACGACGATCGATTGAACAGACTAACAAAATCGCCTTTCATGGCGGCGCATCCGTCATTTCCTCGCATCCGGTAGCGGCGTCGCGAACATAAATATGTCTACGTAGATTTTTCGCCTAGAACGATGCCGCCTGGTTACCGAGGTCTCATATTAGCACCTGTGGACGGATTCCACGGCTGAGTGCGGGGTCACGATTACGATGGAATATTCAGATAGATAAATACCACTTGCGAAATACAGCCTAGGGCGCTATGAGTATAACTTGGTATCCACATAATACAACCGACGGTACATAATAGGAACTTAGCGCTAATATTGCGCAACAACACGCAATATTTATTTTTATTACGTATTTTTTTTAATGCAATAGTATACTGGATCTGCCGGTCATCCAGATTAGATAAATCACGGTCGATTAATACACGGTTATACTTATTAAACACACACACAATACTCAAAATGCAAATTAACGGCTGGGTTCTCCAGAATACATACATACAATGCTTACACCTGGCGCGATCGGTGGTCTTCGGCCTGATTTATCTGTTCATGGTATATAGTGGAAAGAGTAAACATATATTCATAACAACTAGGCGCAACAGAGGCTCGGGGCAAGCTTTGTCTGTCATTATCACAGCCCGAGATTCTAAATCGAAATTTTCGATTCTTTCATAAGTCATATTTTATAAGAGTCAAGTTGATTCTGATTTTACTTTTACGTAGATTTTAGGTTACCCTCCTCTACGGAAGGGGGTACAGCCCCATCGACAACGCTGTACCCGGTAGCTACCACCTGCGTAATTAATAGCTTCCCATGCTAATCTGCAGACCAAGATTAAGCCGAGACTCTATTGCTCCTGCTGGAATCCTCCGAAGTCTTCGCTTCCCGGCGACAAACATATCAGGAAGAAATCCCGCGTCTGATATTAAGGTTTGTGTATTGTCCCGCGGGGCAGTCAAATTGACTGGTGTATATGATGAGGATCCCACGTTGCGGCTACATAAGCCGGAGTATTATGATGTTTACTGCTGGTTAAAGGGCTGAATGAACTAACTGGGTGACTGGAAAAGACTCTTCCTTGAGCGCGTCAGTCAGAGCCATGTTAGCATCGCCAATTATAGTTGATTTGAATGATCCCACGGTGTAGTCTTATTGACTAGAGATATTAAATGATGGTAAAACAGCATGATTATTACAGTTGATTGTGTAATTCCTGATATGTTTCTCGCTGGCCGGGAAAGGAGAACCCCGAAGGTCTCTGTATACAGCAAGTTAGAAAAGGTGGTGAATGATGAGTATGATGGTGTTAGTAATGCCATCGCGCTCCTGAATGCGGTCCCGATCATAAAAGTTGATTGTTAAACTGCTAACAGATCTCGTTCATTAAAGCGGTCCCGAGCACAGTATTGATTGTCGAACTGCTACCTGCATCTTATAATTTCTCGTTCATGAGGAACGTCCTATCTCGTCCTTGAGTACGGAGTTAACATTCACATACATTCATAAACAGAGCCCGAGCTCGTCGCACCAAGGGGCCCGAAAAGACGTGAGAGGTTCTTCCCCTTAGATCTTTGAGGGTCGCCGCTCCAGGACCTTCAGACCATCCTGTAATTCTTGGCTTTAAAACCCTGTCTTAACCGGGTAGATACAGTTAAGATGGTCCTACCTAGTCCCAAATCTAAGATGTCTCTCTAATCTAATCAGACTCCATAGCCGAGAACGCGCGCTCCGACATTCGACCCTGTCTTATGTATGGTTGCTTATAGCACGCGAGTAAATCTAACTTCATCTTTTTCATAATCGAAATTCAGCCTCTCCAGATCACGGGGCGTGAAAGACGTACGGCTCCTCGCCTCCCGACCATGAAGAGACGAACTTCCCCATTCGGTTCTCGTTCACTATCCCATTTATAATCCCCGCGTGCCTAACCTTAAGAGTCTAGCGCGGGTAATAAGATCTCATTATGCTACGTTGGAAGTTAATATTGCACAACCGGCCGAAATACCTACTTTCCGCGAACCTATTCAATTTGTAAAACGCAATAATATGTATTTATATATGTTAATAAAACGTTTGAAATGCAGAACGCACGTATAATGACCTCGCTTGTATCCTAAAGATAATTAAGAAATAATTCCGACGTCACGTCCCGACAAGTACCAACTTGTTACCGCGTCCGCTACCGTCGAACTCTGAACCCACGTAATGAAATGAATAGTGACCATGTGACAATGACAAATTATATAGCACGAACATTCCATTTGATACACATAAGAAAATAAAGAATAAATAATATAAAAGGTTCTTATCTTATTTCTGTAGTTTCTGCTTCTGAGATGGCATCCTGATCCGAAGTAATATAACGGGTCCTCTCCAAAATCGAGCAAATACCACCGCCTGTGCAGCCTTTCGCTTTCCTTCCATCGAGAATGTTGCTCGTTAGTACAAAATTCCGCGATCCTTAGCTGAAGACCGACTGTATCTAAATTAATTATTTTTATACAATATATACAATTCGAAACACGTCTTTATAAGAACTTGATAGGAACAAATCGTGTTTAAAACGATTGCCCAATGATACGCAATACAAACATGTACCTTGTCCAATAAACTCACATCCGTGTTTTAATAAAATAAATATAAAATCCAGATTCATTTTTAAAATATATTATTTGTAGGAAACTTCTCGCACGATCTGAATTTATATCACAATGACAATCGAGATATCAAAACCACATAAATACTCCGATCTTAATTATCCCCAAAAATAATACAAATCATATAGAAATCCGTGTATTCAATCGCCAGTATAGATAACATTGCATTCTTCTGCATAAAGATACATCCGCCCTGAAGAATCTCTCGTACATTCCGAACCTCGCGACATTAAATATACGTAATTATTCTGAATTTTAAATCCCACAAACAAACACGAAACACCCTTCGTCAGTAAAATATTCCATTTTAAAGCCTTTATATCTTTGGTAATATATGAATATCAAATTTAAATGATTTTCATATGGACAGCGACGAAATTAAATATTTCATAAGCGTTATGCAATAATTTACCCGCTGGAATTATCACAGCCGCAATATTACGATTTCTTGTATATTAAATCTGATGCGCGCTTAGTAATAATTATCCCCAGGCCCAAAATACGTAACAAAACAATCCACAACATGTATCAATATTTGTTACGATCCAGAAAGTTCTAAATTGAATACACGAAAAAGGCAATAGAAATAAATAATATTGAAAATGCTTAGCTGTATCTTCGAGTGTTGCTGCCTCTGTGACTCACTGATGGTATTTCGGTCCTCTCTCCATAAGAGCCTCCGGCCGACGTTGATGCTGAAGAAACAAGGGCGATCCTCGAATTTGTATGGCTTATATAGTCTAAATTTCTCGCCATTTTTGACTCCAACCGACGTGTAAAGGTAAAGGTCTGTCTCTTAGAACGCCTCCTATTGGTCGAATCCGTTCCGCGGACAACCGTTTTTTTTGATTGGCTCGCTTCGTCAAAATAAGATAACATAAAGCCTGCTTTACACGCCCGCGTGCATAAATAATAAAGCTCGCCCGCACCTACTTATCCGGCAAATATTTAATTATAGAGTATTTATGAATTGTGGTGCTTCTCCTCATCATGAGCTTTTAGCAGATAGATATTTTCGTATAATTTTTCAGCAATGTCTATTTGAATAGGCCAATATCGTTACAACCCTACATTCAATCCTCTACATATATAACTAACGATTTTTCTGACAGCGTCATTATTTATTTAAATATTTGTTAGCTAGATCTAATGTTTTTTAAATAAAATAAAAAATAAACAACTCTATTTACATAAATATTATTTCTGTGGTCAAACCTAGCTAAGTGCTTGTTTTATGAAGATAGGTATAACTTAATAGTTTCTTGGGACATTTCTTGGGAGGTTCGAACATTCCGCCACATATTGACTTTGCGAGTGTCTGTCCACTAGACCACTAAGCGCTTCAGTTGAATAATTTCCTAAGAAAAATATTATTAAAAGAATTTAATATTTCTGTGGCAGCGCTGAAAGAAAGTCTCTTTCCTTGGGATCCTTACAACAGTTGTTTGTTTCAAATGGAAAGTTTATGAATAATTTCTTTGGATCTTCTCTTTGATCCGCGGATATTATACGTGTTGGTTATACATTTAAATCAGATTTTGAAACCTTGACGGTTTTACCATATTTGACCTTTTAAATGAGTTTAACTTTCTTAAATTATGGGGTGATGCTATCAGAAAATGTTTTTCATCATGTTACTTACCATTTTTACGACGCTTATATTGGCTTTGTTTGTTTGACTGGATGAAATCTTATAATCGATATTTCACCCGCTTTTCAATGTCCAATCGAACTGAAATTTTGCACACAGTCGTACTCTCGATGACAATACCTCAATGAGATTCACTAATAATTCAAAATTTTATATGGGTTATTAGTTAATGAGCTCACTAAAAGATGGCGCTACTTTCCTACCGAAGTGATTTTGTACGCTGGTTAGTATTAAGACTAAAGAGTAAAAAATTATATAACATGAAAAAAATTGCCTTGCTCTCCAAATAAAAGTTAGGCGCTTATAATATTCACCCTTTAAGTAATACCGCGTAATAGTAATATTCTTATTTTTATATCATACAAAAATGTTATTAGTTCAACATTTTCTTCACGTACGAATGAAAAATTTGTGCATTCTGAAAAAGTGCGCTATAAATAAAGTTTGTATGGTCTGAATGAAAAAATGAATTGATATTAATACTGTGAAAAAATTTATCAAGACTAAAATATTTTCCCTTATTTTTGCAATAGGTATGTAAATTAGGGTAAAGGGTGCGGTTATCGGCACTTTAAGAGACTACATAATGCAGAGAGATTATTAAATATACATATGTTATTTTCCGTATTGTAAGCCAAAGCCGTTTCAATATTATTTTTCTACTGAAAATATATGATCGTATAAAAGTTGTTGTATCAATATTACAAAAATAAAAATATATTAAAATAAACATATCTTGGTACAATTCCCAAATAATAATTGTAAATAACAATGAACTATTACCGACATTGAATATTTAATGAAATAATAACTAATAATATTTTTAATGCAGCTTTACAAGACTAAGGTAAGGATAACTTTTCTTTGTCTATAAAAACACAACCGGACCAACTTGCCATAAAACATTTTTTTCCTCTAGCTGTCGCCTACAGACCTCATGTTCATCACAAAAACTACACCAATGATGCAAATACATTCATAGAAGAATCAGATGTTATATTTTCATATTTTTTAAATAAAATGAAAGTGTACCGAAAATAACTTAAGTGCCGATGAATTGTATACTTTACCCTGTTGCCCAGTAGCTCATTATTGATGTCAGCAACTTAAGTAATTCATTCGTAGGTATATAAAAGAATTTTACTTAAAATTTGATTGGTGTTGAAAAAGAAAATTTCCGATATTGTATTTTATTGAAGTTTTAATAATGGCCAATATTCCAGATCAAGAGATGTTTTAGACACAGCATAAGAAATATAGAGCGCATTAACAAATAACTAGACATTTATTGTTACTGAACACAAAAAAGTGACTTCCTCAGGGAAAGTGAACGAATATCCATAAGTAATAAATTAATAATACAATCAAAGATGCTTAAAATTAAAATAACTTTTAAGTAATTTTATAATCAGATATAGAACAATCACATTTTATCTCAAATAAAATAATGAAGTTGTCTCACTATCCATGTAGATATTCTCGTATTCTGAGTTATGTTACTTATCTTGGGACATTCTACTTTATTTTCTTATGAAACTTTGTATTTGGATACTCTGATGAGTTTGTGTCGTGCTTTTAAGTAATAATTATAACAGGTTGACAGATATTCGCTACGCCCTTATGAATGCGGTTTACAACTTTTCATTTCGCGATACTATCCGACTATAAAACGTGTTCAATTTAATTATTGCTTCAAACTAATTCATTGCGTGCTTTATAAAGATATTAAATCTTTTGAATTCATAAACTTGCCTAGACGCGTATAACTTCCAACCTTCTAAATCACTTAATTAAATTATGTAATTAGACTATATTATTGTAGATAAGAAAAAGGTATTATTAAAGAATGAAGGACTAAAGATGAATAAATTTTGTGTTTTCATATTTTTTTTAATAACTTCTCATCATCAACTATCTCATCATGTTCATATCATCAAATATATTTAATGATTGAGGGGTGTAGTTATGTAAATGTATCATCCTGACTCTTCATCAATTGAAGATTATGGATTTTATGTGAGTAGGATATGTTTCAAAAGGTGTATGCTATGTAAAGGTAACCCTTCTCTAGCATCTCTTTCCGGAATTCAATGCATGTGGTTATTTTTATCGTTATATATATTTTTTTTAATATTACGGCCATCAAAGTATACGGAAAGAAAAGCTACTTAGCGACTTTATTCAAGTAAATGTTTCGATTTGAATACCCGATATCGCGTAGTTCGCAGAATATTGCTGTTAACGTTGTCAAATGCCGAAGAAATAATAGGGTAGCGAGTTTAACATTTTAATGCTCACGTGCATGCTCAACATCTGTTCTGCGCTTTGGATGACTTTCAAGTCAATATGTGAACATTTGGTTTATGTCAGTGAAACACAATTAAAAAATTATATTGTTATAATAATATATTTAACGAACAAATCTATTATTTTTGAGTGGTTGTGTCATTGTTGTATGTTACCTGAACCATTGCGTGTCAAACTCTAATTATCTTAAGTTTTTATTCCAGCAAATTAAGAATTATGGACCGACAGACAGACAACAAAATTATTATATTTAATAGATTAGATACGGCTTTAAATGCTCTTGTCAATTAATCAATACTAATTTTCTGGCCATACCTCCTTCGAAATTTGAATGATTGAATAAATGAATATTTATTATAAAAGTAAAAAAAAAATTTTCAATTTATCTCATATTGCAAGAAGCGATAAAAAAATAAATAATTTTTAAATTAAAATTTCACATAAATTAAATAATAATTAAATTAATAAATTTTGTCTTAAAACGTGCACACGTAATACCATTGCGCATTTATGTCTGTAAGGATAAGCACAGATTATTTCACTTATCTAAATATGGATATTGAAATTGAAAGTGTTTTCACGTGACGTGATTTACAAGATCTTAACACAAAAATTAAACAAGTAGTCTAACCGCTGTACTATTTGGGTAAACTTTGAAAATGCTTTGTTTTTGTATTGGTCACATTTATGTAGTGTCGAAGAAAACAAAAAATAATTTTAACCAAGATGTATTATAGACGAAATTATATGTTTTTATGGGAAAGTAGGTATGAAAGTTTTTAGGTGTTCATAGGGTTTGCGACCAAAGTGATCACTTTACACACGTCTTAAGCCCTATAAACACCAAAAAAAAGACATCTATAATATATATTGATTAATGATGTCCCTGTAACAAAATCCAATACTGTGTTCTGTAAAATTTGGACAAACTCAAAATATTCTGAATAATTTTGACGTAAAAACGAGTAAATTTTTTGATGTGAAACATCGTAAACTTGCTTTGCAAATATTCACACATCAATTATCAAAAATCAGGTTAAGTGTGTAAATCAAAATAATTTGTTCTACTTTTGACTTAAATTGCATTTGTATTCTTTTAAGAATTTATTCGAATCTGATGAGAGAAAAATGTGACAAATCAACATGTTAATTTACCTTCGCACCATTTTCGGTTAGCACGAGTTAGTAAAAATGGTAAAATTCCGTGCTTTTACATGTCACTTAAATATCACATACATTCTCAATTTACCTGATATCGTCTTTCGCGGAAGTATTTTTATCTGTGGCCTCCGATGACGGCAGAAAATGTTACCATCATCTTCTCATGAGTTTCAAATGCCCTAACTATATGTATAAGCAATCGTTTCTTACTTTTTTCTTCAATGGTACATGCGTGTTATGTATTGTTCATAATTGTTACTCATTCGCTTTTTTGTATATATAGATTTTCGTATGAATATTTATTTTGCCTAATATATTTTACGTTTGAAAGTAAGTAAGTTTTACATCTGAAGGAAGCCTCTCCAAAAATTTAGATACATATAGAAAAATAAGCAATAGAGAATCAGATGGAACAATGTATGAGCTGCAGGTTTTGTTCGACGAACCCAATATCGCGGAAATATGAAGAAGAAGGTAGGCTGAACATGTCCAAAGAATGCTTTATCCAAGGAACCTAGGTATGGCATTGTATCAGTGGACACAGGGGCGTATTGGGAAAGATGCAAGAAAACATGGCGTTCACCACTGAAGGAGATTGTAGTGACGACAAAGTTCGTCAATGAATTGTAAACACGTGATGACAATATTTTTAACGCCTACGTTTAATTGAACCTTTAAGAAAGAAGTCAAGATCGCAAAATTCAATCACGCGCAGTGGAAGGAAGTTGTATAGTAAACCACAGAGTGAAATTTAAGAAGAAAAAAAATAACAACTTTTAAAAAAAGCTAAAGAATTTACATTATAATTATAATTTATAGAAATTAACTTTGTATACACCACTTTTTTATTGAAAAAAATGGTGTATTCTAAGTTAATTTCTATAAATTATAACTATAATGTCACCACAAATTAATTTTGCTGTGTTTGAAGAAGAATTTATATTAGTTAAGTATTATTTTGTTATTAGTATGAAATATAAATTCATGTATAACCTACTTAAAAAATAAATTAAATAAAAAATACTACTTCTTCAATTGTTTAATTGCTTATAATTATAAAAATATAAGCAATTAAACAATTGTAAAAACTAAAAAACGTACCTCTTGCGTACGAAAACGTACGAATTATTCGAATAACCTACATAAATGTTTCATTTAAAATATTCAGCATCGCGCATTATATCTACATTCATTATGCGTAAATTTTATAATATCAACACAAAATTTTGCTTGCATTTGATTAATCAAATTATAATTTACTTATCTTTATAATAATAATTTAATATTTGTCAAACTAATTTTTAACTGCAAAAAAACTAATATAACTTTATATTATCATCAGTCTTGTTTTATTAACCTGGAATGAGAAGAAGATCCTTTCCTTACTAAATAATAGGTAGACGACATGATGATCTTTGCGCATAATTCCCTGTTACATTAAGCTTTCAGCTCGGGAGCCAAAATCGGCTTATACCGCGCATGTTATCAAACTCCGTTAATGCATTAGTGTATTATATATTGTACTATCCGAATAAACCTAACATATTTTACAAAATTAATTTTAGTACCGTAAACATTAATTAATTTTACAAAATCCAACTAAAAACAAACTAAACTCTGATAAAACAATCAACGGAAGAAGCTTGTTTTATTCTGCAAGTTTTCAAATGTATCACCTGCGGATATTGAAAATCCTTCGATAATTTCGTTTCCTTATAATTAGCAACAAGTTGCTTCATTAATAAGTGCAATGAATTCTCGGACTGCGAGTGACAGGCGATGATAGGAAAAGTAGAAGACTTCTGTCAATCGGTCGAATCAACCATTTTATAGTATATATTTTGTAATTAACATATATTCTGTAATTAAAAAAAATCCCTTAGAAGGCATATTACATTTTATTTTTGATTTCTCTTTTTGCTTTGTATTAGGTCCTTACATATGAAATTGACGTTTAGTATGGAAGGAACATAAAGCCGATTTTTTTTATTATAATATATTTATTTAATCAAAGTATGTACCATTGCTATCTATGCACTTTTGCCATCTCATAGGTAGTTCATCGATCCCTTTACTTAAAAAACCATTCGGACGGGAATCGATAAAATCTTTGAAGGCGGTTTGGACTGCCCCATCGGAGTTGAATTTTTTCCTTTGCAAGAAGTTATTCAAATTTCGAAAAAAATGGTAATCTGTTGGGGCAAGGTCCGGAGAGTACGGTGGTTGTCTTAGACATTCCAATGGAAGCTCCTCTAATTTGGTAGCCGTCTGTTGTGCAGTGTGTGGTCTAGCGTTATCATGAAGCAGCAGTGGCCTAGAGCGATTAACCAGCCTCGGTTGTTTAGCAGCTAGCTTTTCCATCATGGTTTTGCAGTTGCTGACAATAGACATCTGCCGTAATCGTCTGGCCAGATTTAAGAAAGCTGTAGTGAACGACACCAGCACTAGTCCACCAAACGCTCACAAGTAACTTTTTTGGAGTCAATTTTCGCTTGGGGCATGGTTTGGCTGGTTCGGCAGGGTTCAGCCATTGCGATGAGCGCTTCCGATTATCGTACAGGATCCACTTTTCATCACAGGTAATGATTCGATTTAAAATCCCTTCATTATTGTGCCGGTTGAGTAATGCAACGCAGCAGTCAACGCGCGTTTGTTGATTTGCTTCACTCAATTCGTGAGGTACCCACCTTTCAAGCTTTTTCACCTTACCAATTTGCTTCAAGTGGATTAAAACAGTTTTATCACTAACACCGCAGCCTGCAGCTAACTCGGATGTGGTTTGCGATGGATCCGCTTCCACAATAGCCTTCAATTCTTCATTATCAACTTTGGTCTCCGGCCGTCCACGGGGCTTGTTCTGCAGGTCGAAATTTCCAGAACGAAAACGTTGGAACCAAAACGCACTGTGTTTTCTTTTGCGGCACCGTCGCCATACACATCATTAATCCTTCGAGCCGTTTCTGCAGCCTGGTGCTACGGTGGAACTCGTACTCGTAAATAACGCGATATTTCAAGTTTTTCATTTTGTAAACTGAGTGACGCAAAGAAAAAAACAATTGAGGAAAAAACAAATGAATTATAATTTTCAAAACACAAATACATGAGTAAATAGCTGTATAAATTTGGATTTGGAATTCCTAACCAAAGAGAAGATATTTGAGATCAAATTTGCCAGTACGGCAAAACGTGAATTTCATATGTAAGGACCTAATATATCTTCCTTACCGATAATTCTGTATTTTTGTTTTTAATTTTTTTATCAAATTTAAATTTATTATATATATTTGTTAATGTAAAAAAAATCCATAGGATACGAATAAAACTTATTATTTTTATTATTATTATTATTTTCACCGCATTCCCACATCCCCTCGCTTCTAACGCATCCGGCAAAAGTATTCAGAAATCGGTTAGGAAGCTTCCTCTATTCAACAGTGCATATTGTCGGTGTGGATCTTTTAGGTTAACTAAAGATTTGAAATTTAACCTTTTTTTGTCACAACATGATTCCGCACATCCATCAAGATTCGTAGTATTACGTATTTTTAAGTACTAGACTAGAATATCCAAAATTGTACAATCTAAAATTGGTTAAATTAACTCTGCAATGGTGACGATTAAAAATCTATGACCTAAGGGCGTTACACTAATCCCTAAGTCTCCTTAAAAAAGTAAATATTGAATGAGGGCATTCAATGAAAGAAAACGAGACTTATAATAGGTTATATGAGGTTCTTTTCTGACAATAAGATAATTAGGAAGTTCGTGACGAAGATAAACGAATAATCTTCCATAATTCTTAATATTTTTACGGTATTCAATCACGTCTTTGACTTCATTGTTAATATTGTTCAATCATTGTTTTTTTATTTATTTAAAATATAATAGAAACCTAAGAGGTTTATGGATATTTAAAAGTTAATAATTAAAAGATAATTAATTAAAATTTATTCATTGTCATTTAATGAAACACAGATTCATTTTTGAATTACCATCTGCAACAAGATCGAAGTGTTTCTGAATGCCCTTTCGTCGACATGGTATACGGTATTGCCACGAGACATTAACATCGACATATCCCGTTTTCTCCACGCTGATTTCCTGTTTTTCCTTACCATCTTGACCAGTCTAGTAATGGCGATATCCAGGAATAGATTTGTACTCTATTTAGGAAAGAGTAGGAGTGATGAATTTTTTTTCGTGTACAAATTACATGACAAGTATATATCAAATTTCACATCCCTGTCATATACAAGTATATGACTGTGACAATTATGTATAATCCGCCCATAAATAAATCCATCATATATCTTAGGATAACCACAGTTATCTAGTGTTATACCGATGTATAAAGATAACACATTTTCAATTGTCTCCACGAAAAGCCCTTTTATTTTAACGATATAATATATAACCTTTTTCACCTTGAAAGTCCGTAGGTGAAAGAATTTTTGAAATCGGACGAGTATTTTCGGAGATTACCTCCTACATCCAAACTTACAGACTTCATCTCTTTATTTATCAGTATAGATTCTCTGTGAATATATTAATTTGCTAGTAGTAGTAAAAGTTTGCTACTACACATGAGCATAATTTTAACAGCCTAATTTTTTCATATACGGCGATGTAAAAAATTACAACATTTTTTAACCTAACCCAACACTGACTCAAATAATATTACAATAATTAAAAAAACATATTTCCTATTGGTTATATGAGTGTGCTTGGTTTGTGCATATCTTACTAAAATTATTGTTTAAAAGTAATGAATTGTTTACAGGTAAATGTATAAAATTCATTTCCTTTTCAAATACTAATTAAGAGATTATTATTAGTTACGGCGACTTCATTCAGAAATGACTGGTTTCCATAAATTTATAAAAATAATTTTGGAAAAGTAATTTTAATAAATACTTGAAAATAAAAAAAAGATATCGTAATATCCAAATAACTAATTTAACAAATTAACTGTTTTTTTAATAATTTTTATTCGTACCGATAAGTAGGGAAATATTTTAGAGGCTGGCTACACGTAGTACTCAATTATCTTAGCTTTCTCAATTCTCTGCTCTATGAAATCGAAAATTAGTATTTTGTAAAAAAACTGCCCAAACTTTTGCCCATATTAATTTATTATTAAACTCCTTCAATATCTAACTATTGTCTATGGCTCCATGAATTGTACTCGAAATTACTTTACTATTTTTTAAGACCCCCAAAGGAGTAGAACAGAATTTCAAGCGATATTTTTGGTGGATGTTTTAATATTTCTGTTCAAAGAATTAATGAAAGCAAAAATTACTAAAATTAAGTAAGATAAATTATAAAAGCCTCACAGAGACGAAACTATTTATATGAGATACATGTATAGAAGTCTTTAAAGGGTGACCTAGGTCTTATGGTCTGTATGATTAAGTGATTATTTTACATAATGGTACCTTCACGATTTTCACCGTAAGAACATTCACACGTTTTAAAAACTTTAAAAGTTGTACGTTTTTTTTATCTGTCTTCTTTAAAATATTTGAAGGGACTATGCTTAAGCCATTTACGGTCAAAAATTAGTAATTCCCGTGACAGTTGGCATACATAGATGTCGTCGCCGGTAATATGTTAAATAATTTCGAAAATTATCATTTACCTATATTTACATTAAAAAGAATATTGCTTAATACTCCACATCAAAAATACTAAGGTAGTATTATCAGTGCCAAACGGCCGTGCACAATCATAAACACGCATCCCGCCGCGGAACGCCAACTCTGGAGCTCAAGAGCATACTTTTGTATGACAAGCCAGCAAAGTTTGGTTAAGTATTTTCCGAAATTTTGACACGCCGAGCCCGCCATCACCAACTAATTTCGTTTGTACGCCACCTGAAATTGCATAATTAACATGTTGAAATTAAAATTACTTAAATTCTTTCGTTTATCGTTGTGCCAATGGCAAGCTTATGGAATTAATAAAGAAAGCTTTAAAACACGCTTATTTTGAGGGTTATTTGTCGAGTGCTGATGATATCTCGAATGGAAAAAAATGATTTTATTACATACGTTACTTCCCTCGAGTTCTAAGCTGCTTGCGGAGCTTATCAGCACCATACTTCAACTCCAATAAATATGCAAATTGTAACTCCGACCGCTGTAGGGTTGGTTTGACCTTTGAGGACATACAAACGAACGAACCGACTCAGTGGGCGAAGTTTTCATCTAAAGGCCTAAGGACATGACGGCATCTGTGTACTGCAAAGTTATCCCGTCACAGAGGCGGCTTGGGGAATTAGCGAAATATTCAAAGCGCTAAGCATCGGAAGAATTAATTTGATATTAAATATTATGAATACGTAAAATAAATCGGAAGAATTAATTTGATATTTAATATTATGAATACGTAAATAGTGTTTATTTTGTAGCTAAGCGAAATGATTAATTTAAACATGTATGCAGCTTACTGCGTACAATAAAAAAAATACATGTGTCTGTAATCTATTTATATTACTTACTTTCACCTGCACATTTCTGAGATAGAGCATTAAAAATCTGCGTCTGTTGTGTGTAGTTTTCTAGGATATTCTTCCATATATATTTGAGCTCTATTGCCAACGTTTCGGATCCCATTGCAAGGTCCATCATCAACGATCCATCGTTTCTAGCGTGACGGTCATATTTCAAACAAGCATCCCAAAAACAACCACGATCTAAAATATCACGTAGGTCTATGAAAATGTCGCCAGGAATCTGTCCTGGAACTTTCGGTTTTGTCAGTTAAAAAGTATGATACTGGCTTCGGTATGAGGAGCCAGTGTCATACTTTTTTGTACATGTCATACATACATCAAACCTATTTGTACATATCATACATAAATGAACCAATGTCATACATACATCAAAAATCCTAAAAACTGACATACAACACTCCAAACGATGAGTCTAGAAGAGGGTTGTTTTTTTACTCCAACTTGAAAACTATTCGTTCAGCAACAGTAGGTAAAAATATTAACGTGAGACTGTAAAAACTGAAATAATTTCACATAATCGACCAATCTGGAAGTTTTATGGTAAATTGTAAATTAATAGAAATGTTTCACGTTCGTGTTCAGTCGCTTTCGTGGTTAAATTGAACTTAAATTCATTTATCTCTCACGGCTGCGATCCCATAACAATATATACAAAATATGAAAAAGGTACAGGATACAGAACAATTGAAGAACAAATTGAAAGAACATCTCAATGAACATCATTCCCTTCAAAGTCAGAGACGTTCACTCCACTACTTCATCCTAGATATATAATATAATATAAAATAATGAAATGTAAAGATTTATATATAGAAATTCAAAGTTCCTTGTCGGAGCACAAGAGCAATGCTCTTAAATGGAGAGGTACTATGAATAACCCAACAATGTAATAAATATTATTGTAATAAAATATATAGTGTCATAGCTAGTAGCAAAAACTTTGCAAGTGGATAAAAACCTTATAAAAAATCTTTTACTCGACTTTTATTAAAGCAAATAAATTCTTCATAACGATATAAGTGACTGTAATTATGGTTCAATATTTTGGAAAATATAAGTCAGAAATATTGAAAAAAAAATGCAAACTTTGACTTTGCATACCTCCATAACTACATAGTTTCTAGATGATTTTCGACTTACTATCAAGGAAGGAATCTACCTGTAAAGTTTTTACTACTAGCTATGAAATACCCTGTATACGTGACGAAATTTTATATTCAATGCTTAAAATGTTAAACCTTTTATTTTAATGTTTAAATTTTGCTCAACTGACTCCGGAACTGGCGCCATCTCCAGGCCGGGCTCCCGGTGTGGATCCGCCCCGCCGAGCGGACCAACTCTGAATGTAATGAGGTAATTGGCGGAATCACGTCTACAATTATCGGCGCCCGGCGGCAATAACCCGGACCATCCGGTCTACCCCTGGGTGAATTGTGACGCACCAAATTATTATAAGGACACGGACGTGGGTAAGCAAGGACCGCAATTGGTCGGAGTGATTAATTTATTCCATCCGACTAATACTAGAAAATGACCTGTTTTACTTATCAACACGGGCTAATACAAGATAATCGCCAAATCTTGATGAACTTTACAAGATATTTTTATGAAGAAATAGGATGATAACTGATAATAAGCACTTGATATAAATTAAGAGTTTCGATAATCAACAAATACAGTCAAGTGGGACCCACCACTGATCCAAAGCCGTTCTACGAGTAAAAACTCCCATATTGGCCCTACACTTCTGCCATTCAGTTTGGCATTATTTTAATGCTAAAAGGGTTTCTTTGCTACGCGACCAGCGAAGTAAAAGATCTCGTGTTGCGGGGTGAGGAGTCCGCAGAAATCACTTCACTGTCTCAGGAGTGCAATAAGTGCAAAATAAGAAATAAAATAAAGAATACGAAAAAAAATATAATGACTAAGAATAGAAAATTAGCAAAAAAAATTAAATAACATAATAAAAATAATTAAAACGTTAAGTGAAACAGTGTAAGTAAAGTGACCAGGTAAAATAACCAAATACAGTTAAGAAACGTGATGTAGATCAATAAATTGTAAGAGACACAATATCGCCTCGCAAGTGTGGAGTGCGCGGGTTCCAAGGTCGTCACTGTGTAACAGTAGTGGTCCAAAGTGCATTAGAATTTTGACTATGGTAAACATGTATTATTCATCCAAAGGCATTCGAGGTGAATTCATGGGCACATTAGACGGAAACCACCAGACCACACGGTGAAGCAGGCAATATCTATGGAGCTTAATCGACAGTTTTCCAGACCAAAGAACTCCTGGATGACTCAACGCTCCAAAATACTATAGATAAACGGCATAGATGAAATCGATACCCAGAACCAAAGAAGATACAGTCTGAGAACGAGAAGAGCCAACCCCAACAGCCTTCCTAGGCAATGAGTTAGGACAGTGCTTGGAAGAAGAAGAAGTATTCTAGGTGATTTCAAGGGTTAACAGGTCTACAACACGTTCGACTGCCGATATAATCTTTGTGGAAAATGTGGCAGTGAATGACAATGAAAAGATAAAGCGGACGATACTCGGGAGACCTTCATTCAACTGGTGAATTTAAAAATATATTTATAAAAATAAAACACTTTATTTAAAACCTTTGTTAAATAATTTGATTAACAATATATTTCGGGGCTAATGCTAAATAAATTCAACAAAGAATTAAGTATTCTCAAACAAATCGCAAATAATAATGGTCATAATACTAAAATAAATGAAGATATTTTAAATAAAAGGTATAAGAATAAGATTTTTAGATATTTTGTTTACCCACAACCCACAAATATTTGAAAGTGAAAAACATTGGAGAAAAATCGTATATTTCCATAATCATACATATTTCAAATTCAAAAGGTAATTAAAAATATCCCGAATTCTATAAACTAGCTATATTAAATAACAAGATTTTTTCATTATTTATTATTTATTAACGCCCTCGAGGGCTTTAACGTACAATAAGGCAAAGTGTACATTTATAGAATGAATACTTTAAATGGAAATTAAACGATTGCTCATGAAATGCTAAAAAAATGTTTTTTTTTTAAATTGGGGGTCCATAAACTAATTCGTAATAATTGCTTTTGTATAGGTAAAACTTGCATAAATTTTAATATAAGAATTAAGATCGCTTAAGCAAATAGCAAAAACTATTCTGAATTTTCTAATAATTTTTTGGAAATGAGCCATTTTTTGATGAAAACAAAACATAGGATTATTTGACAAATTAGAAATTTTAGATATTTCAGAAAGTATTTATAGATATAATATAACCAAATATAATATAACCAAATCTCTTACATATATTTTTGTTCCTGTTTAAGCTTCCAATTTAATTTTTAGTATACGTTGTATCCTGATGAAGGGACAATCGGCCTCAAAACATGTTATTTAATAAGTAAAAAGTGAATTTAAACAAAGTTTTTCTTTTATTAATGATATATATGTTATCACAAAGTTATTTAGCTCTTTTTCATGAAGTTTAAAATATAAAGAGATAAGTTTATAATCAGAAAACATGCAGAAGATAACGATCCGACTCTATATTTTGGATCATTATTCATGTTTGGGTAATTCAATATTACTCTTGGCTGTGGTGAAGAATAGAAGGAGTTGAGACAATAGAAGAGAACAAAAAGATTTCTTACATGAAAACTGGAATTCATACTGATTCATTTTATTTAAGCTACTTTCCAATTAAGATTAATGAAAGAAATAAATGTACTATTTACGAACAACGTGTAGAATTTTATTAAATTAGCCATATACCCGTTAAAAATTACGGAATATGGTTCGCGACATTGCTAAGCCCTAGTATATATTTAAAATACATTTTTGACGGTTCACGAACAGGGCCGTAGCGATGTGTGTAAGACGCCGCCTGCCGCTTGTGCGTCCCAGGTTCGTGCGTGGTGGTTCCAGCCGTGTTATTTCGTTTTTTAGTCATGAATTCTATTGAAATTACGAACGTTACAGACAGACAACGAAAGTATTATGTGTGATGCTTTAGCCACGATGGAATTCAGCAAAATTAAATGCCACTCTCTGATCACACAATGGTTACACAGTGATGAATAGAATTTTTCTACATTTTAATTATAGAACCTCAGAATTCAAAATCATCTTTTAACTTCATAAAATAATTATTAAATAAAATAAAA
Source organism: Agrypnia vestita (assembly GCA_016648135.1). Lineage (NCBI taxonomy): Eukaryota > Metazoa > Arthropoda > Insecta > Trichoptera > Phryganeidae > Agrypnia > Agrypnia vestita. The sequence goes on from JADDOH010005643.1 coordinate 125,137, forward strand.
AATTATTGTAAAAAGTTAATAATAAATTTCAAAGAGATTCGAATTAATAATAAATTTATTATTTGTATATGAATTTGCCTAATTACTGAATGTGAGTTTAATACCGGCACGTATATTTTGTATTTACTTAAAATTCATTTCAACTACGAGTATTTTCCTTTACACAATGATATTTTATCGTAGGTACTATCGAGTGTTACCTTTTTTCTTTAAAAAAGATCTTCACTATACTTCACTATACATTAAATAGAAATTATACAGCTGTTTTTTATTTATTTTTTTTAAATATGCATATAATTAGTAATTGAGAAACCCTACAGGTTTTTGTATGTAAAACTCAAAGAGGCACTCTAATATCTGTTATAGAAGCAATATGCATTTCTCTTTAGAAAATTTATATTTAAATAAACCGAACTATTTCAGATAATTCGAGATGAAAGTAAATAACAAAAACTAGAAATATATTCATAACGCGAAGTAATAAAACTTTTATACTGCGCACAAAAAATAAACAGCTTCGAACGAAACGCCCAAAAGTAATTTGAACCACCTCTCAAAGCAACCCACACAAATAATCTCTCAATTTTCGTGTTGGAATTTTAATGGTCACAAAATACCAACATACTCGTTAGGCTACCCTATCAAGCTCTACTCCCTTCTCGCTCTAAATACTCTCCGGTTACCCTTCGCGGTAGATAAAAGATCCCATCTCTATTTATTACGAAACTTTTTCCTTAACTCCAGCAACAAGTATGATTTTGGAATAAGGAAGTTTGTTTCTCGTATAATTTAAGTTTATCCTATACCGAGTACGAATTACATGTTTTTCATGGAGAGCAGAACTTTGGACAGAGATATCAAGATTTGCAAAGTAATAAGCAACGGCATTCTGTTGTCAAATAAAATATGACATTAGTCTTTTTATTTTTTTAAATATATGTATTTTGAAATATTACAGATGACAGAAAAGTTACATTAAAATTCTCACTGGACCCAGTTCACTCAAAAAATTTGTGTTGAATTACTATGTTAGAAATCTTACTATCACGCCGTTTCCAAAGGGGTAACCAGAGAGAATAGAACGCCACATTCTTCTGTCCTAGCACACCACTTTTGCTTTATCCGCTTCTATGTATCTTCTCGTGCACTCTCTTCGGTTGTTGAAGCTTCTAACAGGGCCATCCTAGGTCTTCCGCGGACGCCCTCTATTTTTACCATTCTTTCCTCACTCATCCGCATGGCCAAATCAGCTAAGCGATCTTTTCTTTGCGCCAGCATTACATTCGTTCTTTACATTACATATACACATAAGTCGGACGAAACGTTAGAAGATCATTAAATTAACTTATATTGAATATTAACACTCCTTTTGCCTTACATACAAATCAATTAAAATTACAAAAATCTTGGGTTGGGTTAAAACTAAATCTTAAAAATATAATAATTTCGTCGTGTGTCCGTCCGTCCGTCCGTCTGTCTGTCTGTCTGTCTGTGTGTCTGTCCGTCTATCTGTCTATCTGTCTGTCCCCGTAATTTCATGTAACGTTCGTAATTTCGTTTGAAATCACGGCTAAAAAAAAACAAATTAACGGTCGGAGATGGGGCTAGAACCCCGGGCCAGCAAACCCGAACCGACCGCTTGTTGTTGCTACCGCCGAGCCTGCGGGACCGGTCAAAAATATAGTACACATAGGACTTAGCAAAAACGCGAATCATTTCATGTTCCGCCCAACACAATTGCCAGTTTAAAATTAAAAAAAACAAATATTTTGATAAAAGTCGTTATTACTATTTGATAGGTGTCGGCTATAAATAAATGAATACTTATTCTTTAGGAACCGGCACATAAAAGTAGCATCATTTTTGACGAATCGCAGCTAGTATTTAATAAAATTCGAGACATTACTAAAATAAAATAAATAGCATTGTCGCGAAATATCACATTTTATGAATTACGAAAAATCAAAACTGCATTTTCCGTCTTTAAACTTCCTACACTTAAACACAAAAAAAACTTATAAATCAATTAGAAAGACATACCGAAAAATCAAATAAATAAAAAATTTGGTTTTAAATTTCACAGAACTTTGTTCTGAAAAATTGCAATTTCACAATAAGAACGTGTTCTTGAAAATATTATTTGTACACTTCGTTTAGAGTTGTGATATTTTTTGACCTGGTAGTTAGTAATATTTTAAATATTTCTGCATTTTTTTGACTTTCCATAATCTGTGACTAGGAGTGCGAAATTCCACCGCATCCCATATTTGCGTAGACAGAGAAAATGTATTTTCCGACATGTGTTTAGATCTTGTTTAAGGGTGAGTTTAATCGTATCAGCTTTCGTCCCCTTCAACATGTACAAAAACATTCGCATCAACGATCACCCATCACACGCAACTTCCGTCGGCAAGGAGACATCACTCTGCCGTAATTCCATAATGAACATGCTAGCTAGTAATGAAGACTTTGTAGCCTGAAACAACTCATCTCCTCCTCGAGGAATAATAATAACGTGGCAGCAAACCCGTGATACATTGGAGAAAGTTTCCTCTTGTTTGAAATTAGCCGAGAGAGTAAATAAGAGGACCGCCCGGGGCGGCTTTCCTCGGCCTCCTTTCCCGGGAATATTACAGGAGGAGGCGGCTACTTGAAAATTACTCGGGGCCAAATGGAGAAAAATGGTTGGCAATTAAGATAATAAAACTAAATTATAGTTTCAACCGAAATCTCTGAGAAGATGACACAGGTAGTAAAATTGTCACTTTAATCGTATTTTCATAAGAAAAATAATTTAATTCTCGTATTAAATCAACTGCATGATTTCCAATGCTCTCTTATACTGGCTGATGTACCAAACCAATAAAGTTTTTGAAGACTTCTAGACAGATAACACAATCATGAAACTGTTTGAAAAATTCAGTTCACAACAAATTGTACCTTTCACCCCAATCTTATCATCAAATAAAAACAGAATTTAAGGATACTTCTTCCTAATGTAATATTTCTTTGTATATTATCATTGTTATACATTCAATTCTATTTTGTACTACTAAGATTAATACATATTTATACTTTGTACCTGCAATACCCTGTCTCTATACGCGAGTCTCTGACTCTCATAGAGATAGTAGAATAAATTGTTCCCGTATTTTAAATGTTTAATTGTATTAATTTATGTAAAAAGAACAAATAATTAAAATATATATTTTTTTGAAAATTCAACAATTTTAATTAAATTTTGAATTATAATTTTAAGGCACATTTTTAGATAAAATTTTAGTATGCAACGAAATGCGCGCGCATCATGCAATGAATGTTTTCACACCACAAATTAGGGTATCAAAGAAAGTGAATTGTTTAAATTTCAATTTTTGACTTATATATCGCTTGTATATAGACCCAGACTGCAAACATAGCAGGGCAAGACAAAAATAGCACGCGAATTCTATCCAGCTATGTTCCAACGCAAGTTATACAATCCAGCAGTGGTTTTTTATGTATGCCAAAGAATTATAACTTCCAATATGCGTATATATGTACACGCATCAACGTTTTTAAAAGACCATTTATTTAGCTTCTGACAATTTACTATGAAATGCCGAATCAAAGTATAACGACAAGGTATAAGGATGATTAAAACATTCCCTCAAAATGGATCACCCAAGTTTTGCCAAAGATCTCGCAGAGCTCGTCACGAAACATTGAAGCTGTAAGATGAAATGTTGATGATAGTCTAGGAAACTCAGTTAGACATCGTGTATAAGAAATCGCCGAGGTTGAAATCGAAAAATCGCCGTTATTTTTTTAAATTTTCTTTTGCCTATTTTTTTCAGTTACCTATTTCGGAATTTTTTTCCATCGATGTATCGACGTATCAAAACACGATTAATTTCAGGTAAAAGATTATTTAATTTTTTTACCTGAAATTTATCACACTTATGTAATTTCAACAGGATATTACCACATCGCATACAGCTACTATACAAATTTTGCGCGATGCATTTTCTGGCCGCATAATGTTAACGTTTCGAGACATTAGTTGGCCACACCGTTTACCTCATTTTAATACGTCTGATTTTTTTTAGATATTTGATAGTTAGTGTAATATAACTGATTGCTGGTTTTCTAAATCACTTTTTTTTTCCTGCGATATTAACCTGACCGTGAAAAGAGCATTACTCAAAAGATAGTTCACTTTTCTTCTTGCAATCAGGTACTTGTTCAATTTATTGTTAATCTTTTAGTTGATCTAAGCAATTAATGGAGGACAACGGATTTTATAGTTTTAAGGAATCTGAAAATCTATCACACCTTAAGCGAATAGTTAGCAGTTTACATGAAATATCAAGATAATGAAAAAATCTGTTATCATGATAGTGACAGATATCACTCTAGGACCATCTATCAGGGTCAATAATGACCGCTTGATGATTTGTTTGTTACGAAATAAAAATTAAATTTTTAATATCATAAAAAATGAAATTAAAAAAAAGTATTAATTACTATTGTAAGCATAAATCAATTCCGATGCATGCGTAATTTTAATTTGCAATTTAAAGCTATAGGCCCACCGGCTTGTATCAAAAGTAAACACGATTCTAAGCGGCTCAAACAACCATTTGCAAACACGTCATCTACCAGAATTTCCGGTCGATGGATGTGTTCGCATACCATTTTCAAACTAAGCTAAACGCTTGTGCTATGAAAATAGGACTAACTCGCTGGTCTGGAGTGAGGTTCGAACCCGTGACCTTTGGATCACGAGACGAGAATCTTAACCACAAGACCAATAAACCACTCTTCCTTTATTGCCTGTTAATTTTTTTACTCCGTTTTATTTATCCGATTGAAAAATTATTTTTATTACTCTCTTTCTTTTAATTCGGAGCGTTTACTTGTCTGCCGAAAAAACTTTGGATCGATTTTTAACCCTTTTTCCGTGATCCAATCGAGCTGAAACTTTGCAAGCAGACTCGTGGTTTTGATAAAAATGATCTTACATATTTTCGTTAATTTTTTTTTAATTATAACATAATTTTGGATTTTTCGAAATTTTAACGGTTTTTTCAAATTGGCAACCATACAAATAAGAAAGGAGCCCGAAGCATGGAGAAGGCGCGAAACCTGTTTCAAGTAGTCTGACAAGAGCCATGGGTCCGATCAGATGGTTTTGCTGACGCCGTGCCCTCCTTTACCAACTATTACGTTTTCAATATACTATAAATTTTAAGGATAGTAATATACATGAAATAGATTTTCCACATGAACTTAAAGCAAGAGGAGTATGTTGATAAAATATTAAAATGGAAACAATACAAATGAGAAAGAGAGTATAATAAAAACTTGGTTTTTATGGGTTAGTTTTTTTTTAAACTGAACCTATATTTTAAATTCTGATCATCGTATTGTATTAAAAAAGCTTTACAACATGTTGAGGATACGAAACCAACTAATAAATTGGTCGTCTGATGAGATTTTCAACGATAGTACGAAAAATTTTATGTGATAATAATTCCTAGTTTTTAATGATCATATTTTTACAGCCAATAAATAAATGTGCTCGTACTTTGAAATGGATACATTTTCGAAAGCATTTTCCACAAATGGAGAAAATTATGTCCTTCCTTTTTATTGTCGCCTTTTCAGCGCTATTCTGAATGCCAGAGAAGAATTTTATTTAATAAGCCATTAGCCAACATTAATAGCGGCTTTGTTATCAGTTGCGAAGGGACAAAATTCACTCCCTACTGGATATTATTTGCGGAGTAGACCTTTCGCATTTACACAAGTCATTTCATACTTCAAATTGAGTAGTAATGCGAAGTGATTCCGTTTTCTTTTGACACCGATTTACACTTTTGATCAAGGTTAAAAGGAGTCATTATTTAGGCAGTTAACTGAACGGTTAAGTTTTACTTTTACGATTTTCTTTCTTTATATTAGAAAACGCTATATAACTGTTGGTATTGAAGAATAAAACTTATACGACTCCAGACCGTAACTCACGTGGTTTTATGCTAGATTCACCCTTTTATGTAGTTTTAGGTTGAAAGTCTGAACCTTAAAATCATTTTGAATTTTAATAGTGTTTCTACCATACCAAACAATCCTCCATCTTTTGATTTTAATTTTTTTTATTCGAACGTACAATTTTGATGTATTTATTTTTAAATTTCAATATATAATAATTTATTACTTATTTCTGTTAGTCTATTGATTCTAATGATTTATTTGAATATTTACTTGAACTGTCAAGAGTAATTGTAATGGAAATGCAGTTAAAACAATAAATTAGCTTATATATATTAACACGTAAAAAGACGTAAGTATTTAAATATATTATTTTCCCTTTAGTGCATTAAAAAATGAGCTCGAAACCTAAAAACCTAACCGTAATTTCATATCTTGTGCAACTTTTAAATTTATATTTTAGAGTTTCTATTTTATCAGCCTCAAAAAAAATGTATTCATTAAGATTTTTTTAATAGAGATGCGTAGATGGCGCGAAATATCTGTCACATCAATATTCTTACTAACTAACTAAACTAAACGCTTGTGCTATGAATAATAGTAACTAAACTAGAGTCTTAACCACTAGGCAATCAAGATACTCACATTATTTTCTTAATATTTTTATTGATAAAGGTTTTAACGAACGGTGTAGGGATCATAAATGATCTGAACATCTGTATTTCAAAAAAGTATTAAATAAAATTAGAAAAATTAAAAAAAAGCATTCCAAAAGTATTTTTATGATAGGTAGGTACTATGAATGGTTTTAAATGTATCGTTTTAAAGCTGTACATTTTACTAAAATTTATTAGGATTCATTTTGTTTAAGACTCATATAATAGGTGAAAAATAGGTGAAACTGAAAAGTCTTATTTGGAGAATGGGGATGAACGGAGAAGAATGTATTTGTATAGTCTTCATTTCACAGTAGGTATCTTAGTGTTGACTAACAGACACATAAAAATTAAATAAATTAGAAATCTAAAATTTAAAAAATATTTTTAAATAGTTTCATGTCACGTAGGACCAAATTCATTTTCCGATAAAATATCTGTGTCTGTACGAAAAGAAATACAGAATTTCCCCGTTAATCTATCACTCAGGGTAAATTGAGAGAACATCGATGGCTTTAAGAAAAAGCTATCCGTGCAAAGGACTTGTGATCAATCAGCAAGGATTGTTGGATTTAGGAGGAAATCCTAAATAGTCGGTGAAATCACTGCCAACCTTGAATTTCAAACAAAATTCCAGGTGATTATATTAATCCATCTTCAATAAAGTTTGAAATAATTTTAAAACATTTTTCACTTCACCTTAATCATTAAGGTCGCAAATTATTATAGTAATTTCACGTTTTTTGTTAAAGAAATAACTTTCCTTAGATTTTCATAGAAGTTGTCACTTAAGAAATAAAATTAAAAAATTAGTATTTTTTGCTATTTATTTATTTATCTCTATACAAATTACATATTATGTTATAATTTTTGAACTATACGTATTTAGCTAGAAAAATCTGTTGAGAAAGACATAGTTTACATGGTAAATACAAAGTATACAATTAATTACAAACAAGTTTATGTAATCACCATAATAAAAATTTCATTGGCTGGCTGTCCGTAACTTCCTGTAATGTCCGTAACTTATTTTTAATTTATTTTTTTAAATACTTTTTTAGGAACCGACATGTAAAAAACTGTCATTTTGACGGGTTACAGCTACTACAAAGTAAGAGTGTAGAGTAGCAGAGTTTGTGAGATTATATTACCAGCCAATTGACCGTCTGATTACCCTTAGTATGCTCCTCTGTATTATATAACTATATATTGTGACGTAGCAACCTCTGTTCGTCACACCTCTTCGCGAAACCTCTAAAGAAATAAATTTATCGATCCCCGCACCAACTATCTGCACCAAAAATTGATTTCTAACCGCGTAGGTACCGCAAATACTCTATGGAAAAAATAATGTCTTTGGTCTACTGCAGATAGTTTCACAGCGGTCGCGAACGGCGGGGACGATATTCCAAATTGGCGCATTCGAAATCTGACACTTCAGCACGCAAGATGTGAACCTTTCTGTGAACCCTCGTGTTAATAGAGGGTTTTTCCACGGGAGCGCTTCGCGCCATGGCCAGGTGACGCAGCATGGAGTGAAAGGTGAATCCATTGCAACGCCTGGGGGGCAGCTGCAGAGGTGATGTTCCGGTAATCATCTGCATCGGCCGCCCAAAGCCTCGGGGCGGGGTTGTTCTCTGGACCCTTAAGGGAGCAATCCTCCTCAGATGCGAGGCCAGCAAAATAAAGACCACGACTTGCCTGGTATTCCAATTCTCTCTAATAATCAATTTCACATCACGCCTGGAGCGAGCTGCGTGTTATCTGACTCCGTAAATACAAGAACATGTGCATCAGGTCGAGCTGTTTTAGAAAAAAGGAACATTGCTAAGCACGTGCGGAAGCGGTGTTTGTGCCAGACTATTGTAGCTTCATTGTTTTAAATGTGATATAGAAATTTTGCCCAGATGTTCATTAATCTGCAGAATGTGATTACCACGCACCGACACCCGCGCTGCGTCACCGCCAGTAGTATAAAAGTACTTAGTTCCACTGTCTTTTCTATCCTTGTATGACGCGGCCGCTAGCGCTGATGTCGAGGCGTGGTAAATTAAATCTTCACCTCAATTTATTGTAAAAAAAGGGTTTCAATGTGCAAAATTCCCAAAAATACTTCATAAAAAATTGTCACCTTCTGTGGCATTATTAATTTCTGTTTAAAATTCATTTGAATAAATTCCCCTTCATCTAAATAATGTTTCGTTGTATTACCCTAGTCATTGAACTGTTGCTTAACTTGAACTTGAACTTAAAATAAGTTAAAGTGAGAGACAGCTGAAGTGCGGCGTACACGACACCGGAAGTACCCTGAGTTTGAATTGTAGAAGTAAGGTGAGTCCGATTCTTCTCCGACTGAGCAAAACTGGTGGCGACGAGGAGTTCTGGTGGGAGCAACAGAACTTCACGTCGTAATATATTTTATTAATCATAAAAATTTAACATTTCTGTGTGTTCGGCCTTTACTTAATATTTAATATTTACATGTATTTTATCATCCTTGGCATCCAAATACCCACTTACTTATAAGTGGTAGTTTGTGGAGTATACTTAGGCTAAGGTGGGTCGTGAAATTGTAACTCATGCATGTGATGTGTATTTATATAACGGGTCATGTAGACATACGACTGGCTTCTCATATCTAGAGTTAGTTTCAATTCCCGGTGAGGTCACAACACATCTACGTGATTAACTCATGTTTCAGTGTAATTTGCGATGTGTTTCGCAACAGAAATTGGGCCTCATGGCCTGTTGTAGCATTAAAACATTCAAAAATATATATATTCACCATACTTAATTATTTATTATAATACGATTAATTCACCGACTTATTCTGTTCGCTTTGTCACCAAAATAATAAATAGTATAAAAATATAAAGGAAACTCAAAATAAAATTCCACTAGTTCGATTTATTTAATTTATTAAAATGCTCATTTTGAAATCGATATTTGTAATAATTTTATATTTGATAAAATATATTGTTATATACCTTTATTATTATTGAAAAAATCCAATCATTAAATTTTTACAATATTTTTGATAGGTAAGTTAGAATTTTTTAATGAATACAATTACCAGATTTTGTCCCCAGAGGGATGGTAATTGATCAAGATATATTATCGATGTCGTCTGTCGTATGACTGTCTTAAGTGACCTTTACTGTGAGGCAACTATAATTTATCTTGATTAATAATTTTTTATGTAACTTTATTATGATCTCTTTGTGTTTTTGTGTATGCTCTGCCTTGTACGCATTTTCTGAAACTGTGTATTTTCATTAAATATATTGTCACGAGATTCTAAAATGATCAAAACTTTACGTTGTTGAGGATTTCCTAAACAGTCTGGAAATTTTAGAATGTGTTAGAAAGAACTGGAAAGATCTGAATACCTGGAATACACAAAAAGAAACAGAAAAAAATGGAGTCGTTATAAAATGTATGGAAGCGAACGCAGCAAGCCTGCCGAGTTAGACAACTGCAACATCATAGATATAGCGAGTGGGTGAAACAGTGCGAATATTGATGGCCAGCGAATAAAATACACGAGTACCTACCTTCGCGCAGAATGTTTTATTAGCAAATCAGTGCAATATAAATGGCGTAACTCAAGTGTTCCACAGACAAGTGAAACATTATTGAGTGACGATTAGTGCGATTGGCGGAATAGTGTTCCAGTTTAGTTTGCGTCCGGCGGCTTTGTGATTCAAATAAAAGACTAATTAATTTTAAGTATTGGCTAGAAAAGTCGTATGTACATGGCCGAATATCCCAGAAAACTTCCAGCCATGAAAGCCTGGGAACACCTTTGATCTATATACTTAGAAGCTTTGTATGACTGCGAAAAAATACATTTTCCCCTCATTCGCACAACCCCAATTTGCTCCATATAATAGAATAAAATGATCATACCAAATTAAGTCAATTTTAATTAATTATTAATTCCATTACAAACCTATCTTTTTGAGTTTTTATTCCAGCAATATACTAAACCAAGTAAAATAGTTCAGTAAGGAATACTTAAGTTAGTAATAGAGGACCAGATTTTCGCTCTTGAATTTTTATGTATGTACTTGCTTTCTTAATAAATATTAGATGTCGATCTAAGCGGATAAAATGTTAAAAAAGCTTCTTACTTCAGAACAGGTATTTCTATATATCTAGCGAGGTAGGTAGTGGTCGAAAGGCTTAACACATATTATCCTTATTTATTTGTCAAGCTATCAAATGTCTTTTCTTACCCAATAAACGCCATATATCACATAGATTAAAATTGACACCGGGAATCGAACCCGGAACCCTCTGTGTGAGAAGCCAGTGTCATACCCACCGCGCTACGAGGGCCGACAATTTAAAAATTATTTGTAAGTTTCTCATTTACCTTTAAGAAAATATTCTCCACTTTTAACAGCACATTGATAGTAAGAGTCGGTAAAACAGTTTACTTGCATTGTTTTCTGGCCAAGTTATCACAGATTTTCATCATTTTCAATTTGAATATTGCAGTGTTCTGAAGTAATAAACTTTCTAACAAGAATGTTATTGTAAATCTTTCAGGCGTTGTTTCAAACTGTATTACAGTTTCCTCTCGTGCTTACGGACTTCATGAATAGTTAAATTTTCTCTCTTTGAGTTGCAATATTGTACTTTATATTCCAGCTACGAATTGAATTATTTTTGAATTAGCTCTGAATTATTTTTAAATGCATAAAGTTTGTAGTTACTCTTATAAAATTATTCTTTCTATTATAAAATATTATACGGTTATCTTTTTTCTAAAAGATAATTTAAAAAATATTTTTTTAAATATTATTTTTAAACATTATTTTTATACGAAAGTAATGTTCTAAGAATACAATAACTGTATTTTGTTCCCTGTGGAATGATTTATTAATTAAGGATAATTTATAAAATTCTCACTGAGACGAAGCTAAAAGAAAGATGGATGGAAGTCTCTTTTACAATGGCTTAGGGCTTACAACCTGTATGAGCTAGCTTAAGTAAAGATTCTACACAATGCGACGTTTACTAATTCCATCGTAAGTATATTCACAGATTATCAAATTTTGAAAGCTCTATATATATATGTTCGAATCAAGAACCTTTCATACATTACTACGGTCTCTGTTAGAGACATTTGTTAATTTTTTTCTCATTATTAACAGTTAGTATACACAGCTTTCGTAATTAGTAATTATACCTCTATATATTTCTTTTTTTAAAGTTATCGCTCCATCGTATAAGAGACTTCCATCTACTTTTCTCATATATAAATTAGCTTCGTCTCTGTAAGACTTCTATTATTTTTACTTTTCATTCGCATTGGTTTTTGAAGATAAAATTGATAGGTTTATAATTTTATTATAAGCAAATTGTTTTATAACATAATTAAAATCGTGCGTTACCTCTTTTTGTTAGCTTTGCATTTAATTGTTGTATTTACATGGAGAATTAATTTTATTTGCCTTCATCAGTGAATAGATTATCATAATTATTTTACTGTGGTGCAAACTATGTTAGGTAAAAAATTAATTAATGTGTAAACAAATTGACAACGGATTTCAAACGTATTTATAAATCAAAATAGTGAAAATGATTATGGAACCTAAATGAATTAGCTTTTTATTTTAATTTTTTAATTCATAAACCAACGTATATTTACAATGGCACTGAAAGTAAGAATGTATTTATTCTGAATTTCACTATCCTCATAATTTCTTATCGGGTTCAACGTTTTGATTTAAATTTCTTAAAAAAAGATGTTTTATTAATATCGTACAGTAATTTAAGCTTAGTGCATTCTAGAAAACGACTTGGAGTTACGAGATAGGCCATTTTTTGAATTCTTTTTAAAAAGTATTTTCAGAGGCTGTACTCAGAGCAGTATAAAACTAAAAAATATCCCCTAAAAAACTATACAACTCAAAATAAGAAATATTTTTCATTTTAAACAATTTTTGTATGTATGTATGTTCTTAGTCTTTGTTACAGAGTCTATGACTGTGGAACATAAACTGGTAATAAAACGAGTTAAAAAAAACTTGAAAATTATAATTTTTACGCGTATTTTAGTGTACATTTTAAAATGGGTGTTTGCTCGGACGAGGGTGTCGCGCTGGGAGCTGCTCCTTGGTTGAGACTGTCGACTAAGGACCTGGGGACGTCTGGACTGACTGATTACGTTTTCTGTTTTGTCCTTCCTCTACATCGAGATTATCCCGATATCCTTTCTACCCGCCCATCCTTCACACTCGATCCACCCTTGCCTTCATCCTATGTAAATTTTATACTTCGTATTTTTTGATAATAATTTTTTTGTGTATTTTTAATTTTAATTTTAAATAAAGAAATTGTGTTGAGTTCTGAAGGAGGAATGGTGAATGGAATTTTGCGACCCGAATCCTTACACGAAGCTGTCCGGGAAGGGCCGTTAATGAAAAAATTGTCAACCTGGCGACGTTTGAGTAGGACCGATATGAGAGCCTTTGCTCATTAAGATGGTCTTGGGAATGCGGTGGGCATCCATTAACTGTATATGTTATAAACCTATTGTTTGTTTATTTAAAAAAATATAAATTTATATAATAAGCATTATAAGATCTTAACTTTTTTAAATTATTTTATAACGCTTACCACTATTTTTTTTACATAAAAAAATATATTTAAACAAAATTACTAGAGTTTATGAGTAACTTTTAAATCTGTCGTATGCTGAACTTCAGTTTTGGCATCTGGTTTACTTGTCATCTGAAAATTTCCAAAGATGTTTGAAATTTCTTTTTTCGACTTTTACTGAAATGTTTACACACGAAAACTTTTCTTTGAACAAATTATTAAGTAGACAATCACTCCTTGCCAGACAAAAAATCTCTACACTCCCAGTAAAGTGAGCAATATTTCAGTCTAGCATGTTATTGGGGGAACTTTTTTACATCTTACTAAATGTTAATTTTTAACAAGGTTTTTTAAAATTATACAAGAAAATTTTCTTATTTACCCAAAACAAATCACGTATTAATGTTATTTTATATATCAAATAATAATGTCAAATTATTTTACTATCTTTCAACTAGGCCTACATATGATACGTTCTTTGTATATAAAAATAACATAAAGCTTCCAGATATGGATGCGTTTATTGATACCCTGTCTCACGGTCCTGTTGGCATTCTAAACTACTATCAAGACTCGATTATAAAAATTATTATACGTAACCAAAAGTACAACGACATTATTCATTGATATGCAGTAACTTTGTGGTCCAACGTGATTGTTTTAATTTTCTGTAAACGAAACGTTGTATTACACACACATTACTTTATCACTACTATAGTTTCGAGAGAAGCAGTAGCTCGCATCATCAGGTGACATTAATGGACATCTTGAACACGTACTCCCTGGACACAAATCCTTCATTAAAATCCCGCTGCGTAAAAAATACCCTGACTATTAAAATACCCCTTACATATAAATAAATAAATATTTTATACCAAAAGTCAGTATTTATAATTAAATACTTTAATAAAATAGAAAATATTTTATATAAATAAATGGACAGAATCAAAACTAATTTATTTCACTCAGAAAATCACAGGTTCTTTAAAATATATGGAAAACACTTAAATTAATGTTTATTTTACGGGGAATGAATTGTAAGGGAGTTTTACGCGAGGGGTTAATGACCAGGGGGGTTTTGATGGGTGGATCGTGTCCAGAAGATATGTGTCTTATTTACTAACTTACTTTAACTTAATTAAATTAATAAATTACTTTTTTTTCATCATAGGATTTTATTAATAACACTGGGACTGCTCCTATTGAAATTATAGCGGTAACAAAATAACTCAACACGTGTGCAACACCATATTAATTTAACGTAAATTAATACGTGAAGATCATATTTTATTCTCACATATTTAAGTTAAATAAATAAAGATGGAACTATAGAACCAAAAGCCTACGACTCGTGTGCTGTCTCTCATTTTAGTCCACATGAATTGAACATTCAATATATTTTGAGTACGTCCAAATTTTTCAACAACACTACTGGTTTCATTAATCAAGATATTTTATAGATTTCTCGTAGAAACGAAGCTATATCTTTTATATCGGAAAAAATATCTCATTATTAATAGTGACATCATAGTATTGTATTATGGGAATGACAAAGTTTTCGACTGCAGGTGGCGGTAGTAAAAATACAACTCACATACGAAACAACGTGTGCAAGTTAAACATACAACTTGTAATATTTGATTGATATGGTTATCTATCATGGGTGGAATTGGTGAACGTTACATTGTGTAAAGTGATCACTTAATCCAGCCGTACTATATAGATCGTATGCCCTATGAACATCCAAAAAGACTTCCATACCTACTTTCCCATATAAAAATATACATTGATTCGATGAGACATCAATAATATATCTTGAATCGAACACGGTTTATCAGTGTGAAAAGAATATATTACCGTAATATAGGTAATATCAATTTTATCATTTATAGATTGTGAATATTTGTGACCCGTACACATAATGAAAGATTCATAAACTTTTAAATATGGAGTCTGTCATACGACAATTAATAATATCTTCTTGTGCATTTTAAGGCTAATTGCTGCTCCCAACTGAATAATTAATGCAGCAGCATTAAACAAAGATATCGCGTTTAATTAGGAAGAGCGGAAAAACGTCGTCTGCTTTTTCGTATTATTTTTAAGTAATCAGACTAATATAACGCCATACCGACTGTGCTGCCTTAATTCATTTTAATCCAGATCATAAATTGTAGACTACGTGTGAAATGAGTTTTGTCTAAGCTGTGTAATTTACGTAGTCATTATTTTTCTGAAACTTGGAAACAAGAACTTTTATTATTATTAAAGGATATTAATTTCAAAATGTTCCACCTCCATTATTTTTAAAGCTCCGTATCTTTTGAAAAACTTTAAGCTCGTGATTTTCATATTTGTTTCATTACATTATATTCTCGAATACAAATATAAGAATTATTAATTCAAGATCTACCGAAATACGTAAATCTTTATTGGTAGTAGGAAAATTACCCTACATGCGTACGAATATATTATTGATGTTCAATTCGTAAATAATTGTAATCACCAAAATAAATATTAAATAATTGATATAAATTAACTTTGTTAAAACCACTTATTTATTGAAAAAAATCAACATGTTTCGAAGCCAATGGCTTCTTCGTCAGGATAAGAAGCCATTGGCTTCGAAACATGTTGAATTTTTTCAATAAATTAGTGGTTTTAACAAAGTTAATTTATATCAATTATAATTATGTTACCACAAAATAAATTTGCTACATTTGAAGAAGAAGTAAATATTAGATCTTTGGTTATCTAATTCATACAACATTGTACTACAATTGACGATCGAAATCACAAATTTATTGGTGCAATATTTTGCACATCCAATTTTCGCATTGCGTCGCTCTAAAGTCAGACAAGATCTAACCCGAGCGTACTTTTTAGTAGAAAAATAGTATGTTAATGTCATTTGTATTATTTTGTAGCTCGCAGCATTAATGGGGTCAGAATATATTATTCTTTCTCTACAAATATGTACAATTTTTCGAAATTTTTATGTGGAAAAAATTATAATCAAAACTTTAGTTACTGATACTCATTTTCATTTTTTTAAATATTTTTTAATTTTTCCATCTTTTAATTTACTTATTTTTGTACTTCTGCCTTCATGTTTCAAATAATAAAATCATATTGTAATAAAAATATTACGGAGGTTTTAGTATAATTTTTTTTTATTTAGTGTACCAAGTTTAATTATATTTACGATAAATACTATTATTATACATTCATCATCATCATCTTCATCCCCTTGCCCTAGTAGGGTCGGGGGCCCAAAGACTCGACAAGGTGTTTCTATATTCCCTTGTCTTGTGCTGGTTCTACATGAGTCAACCAGTCTAGACCCATTCTGTTTTCATACACATTATTCTGTTGCTTCTCCCAGCTTAATCTGGGACGGCCCACCGGCCATCCTACTTCCGGGGTTGCCTAGAGGATTCTTCTTTATTATACATTATTCTTTAAATTTTTGTTGGTTTATGATTATTTTTAATTTCTCTTTAAGAAATAAAATACATTATATAGATTTCATCTACATGTATTATTTGTGATATTTAAAATATTTGAATAATTTAATGACTTTGTAATTTCCTTATAATAATACAAAGACACCAGTTTTTTAGCAGTCTCATTATTTATTATTTTTAGATATTTTATTTTTCTGTATCATATTTTACTAATTGTAATTCTATAATCTGATTATTTTACTCATTTTATTTTATTTATTCTATCATATTTTATAATTTTTTTTGTGCGGCTTGTTACTTTCCTGTAATTTTATTAATATTTTTAGCAAATTACGTTCTTTCTTGTTTTTTCTTTGCATTCCTATTTATTCTTCTTTTTTGTTTTTTTTTTTAATTTTATTTCTGCTTGCCAATTTTTTGTGGATTCATATGTAAGACGCTATAGAAATGTAAAACTATCATTTCCATTTTTTTTCATTTTTTCCTGCATTTCACATGAAACTTAAATTTAGATTTTTAATATTTTTACTCTTGATTTTTACTGTAGGTATATACTTTATTCTAAAAAATATATATAACACATCTATCTAAGGTGATAGAATGATAAAAAAACTAACACCTAAGAACAGGTATTTCTTTATATCTAGTGAAGTAAGTAGTGGCCGAGAAACTTGCTACATTTTATCCTATAAATACATGTATTGTATGTGTATGAATCAATCAATTAAATATATTTCTATAAATTATAATTAAAATGTGACCAAAAAATAATTTTGCTGTGTTTGAAGAAGAAGTTAAATATATTTTGCCCAATAAACGCCGATTTATCGGTAATGAAATAAAAAATCAAATGATTTGACGCTTACAAATAATATATTACATATATTCTTCAATTATTAAGAATGAGAGTTCATTGAATAAATTTTTAATATGCGTGTTAAGATAATTTGTGATGAAAAACTTAATTTTTTAATCATTTAGGTGGACAACGCACTTCCCGCGTACCGCGGCGGGTGGCGGTTGCGCGGTTGTACAGACTTGTATGGGAGACACTGGATTTTTTCATTCAGAAAGAGTTTTGCGTTCACAAAAATGGATTTTGATATGGAAAAGTATATTTTTGAAATAGAAAACTGCCCAGATTCGTGGAACATGAAATCTAAGGAGTAGCGATCCCTTTTTATAAATAAAAATGTGAGAAGAAATAGTTGATATCTTTGGAGAAATGTTTGAAGTCACTCCAGTTATTTCTCCTCTAATATTGTTTAGCAATTTGTCGAAAAAAAATGTTCTCATATTTCTATATTACGTACGACATTCTCGTATAGTTAAAAAAACTTTTGTTGAAAAACAATTTTTCTCAGATCTCTGTAAAATATTACGAACGCTCCGTTTGTATTTCTTTGTTGTAGCAAAGGATGGACCCAGTATCTTGGTTTTCGTTTGCGACGCTTTTCATTTTGCTTTTTCACTGTCAACCTGTACAAATAGCCGACACATTAATTTCGATACCTGAGCTCTACAAGCGACCGACCAAGAACCGCGGCGGGACACAACGCACGGCCCGCGCGCCCGCGTCCGCTAACCGCCGCGGTGCGCGGACTCGTACGTTATAGCTCTTAGCGCTTGTTCAGACAGCGGGAACCGTGCAGTTTAAGAATCGCGTGGGATCCGTGCGGGTCTTATTTACCTAGGTTTGTATGTGATCGTTCAGACACAACCGTGCGGTTAGTCAACCGCCGCGGTGCCCGCAACCCAACCGCTAGAAAATAGACCCGCACGGCGTCCGCACGATCCCATATCACAACAAGAGCACGCGTGGATTATATTCTCTTTTCTATGGTTATGGATCGCTTTGACACTGAACTTTTTATTGATGAAGTGGAGAAAAGACCTGTAACATGGGATCTTCAATGTGAGGATTACTCAAATATGCCAAGAACCAAGCTTGGCAGGATTTAGTGGAGATATTTGGAAATGGTCGAAAAAAAGAGTATTTTAGTGAAGTAGGTATTTATTCACCAAAAATGAACTGACAGAATGATATTTTTGTGTCTTGCCATGGAACACGGCCGTCGTTAACAAAGTAATCAGCGAATATACTCTGATATTCAAAGATGGAGAACGGCACCGGAACTGTCAAACTGACGTATATTTTCGCGCGCACAAATCGCTTATTAACCGCGGCTGTGTGAACAGATGACACAAATCGCGTATTTTGAAACGCGATTCTGAAACTGCACGGTTCCCGCTGTGTCTGAACAAGCACTTAAGCAAGTATCATTTAATATACCGTGTATAAAATATTGAAACGAAAACTTTAATGAAACAGTCTTAAGAATAAGTTTAAAAATAAAAATACAATATTCTTTTGTTTTGTAATGTGTTCATAAAATATCTTTATTAATTTTTTTTAAATTAAGTTTTAATTAATCCTATCCTTCTAATTTATTTTATTTAGCATAGCATCAGTTTATTGAAAATAAATATTTTTATTTTCATTTATAAGATATAAAGTATGTATATTAAAACAGTATATTCATATTAAAAATATACTCGCTAGCTGGCCTGTTGAAACTTCGACGGTAAAATTTGTATTTTGTATATTTCATGTAACTTACAAGTTTTTAGAAGTTTCTACGAACAATGAAGTTTACAGAGCATTGATGAACTTTTAGGAAATATTCATAAATGTTGTCAACTTGAAAGAATATCGCAAAATTCGTACAATATTGTAGAGCTTTCTGGAACTACAATTTATTAAATTTAATGACAATTTTATAAATTTTATAAATAATGCAAAATTTCTCTTTTTTAAAGAAAAACTCTAAAAACTTTACAGTTTTCGTGAAAATGATGAGTCCATTAGTGGCAGGAAGGCGGGCATTGAATACATAATAAAATAGAATGTAGATTTTTATTGAAACCTTTTTATTCGGTTTAATCTAAATGCAAATTTCATTCTATGCGTGCGTACACGGCTTTGAAAATGTGTCGATTCTATTCATGATTGAATAAATGTTAATTAAATAAATACTTTGGCAGTATAGTTATCTTAATAAGTATTAAAATATTTTAATTTTAAAAATCTAGATAGGTACATGGGTTCACAATAATATCTCTTATTTTTGTGATATTATTATGAACTGTATTTAAATATTAGGATATATTTTTTGAATAAAATCTATAAATATATTCACATATTGAAACAAAAAATCAGTTTTAAAAGTAATATGATTTTTTCTAGGTATTTTTAAACCATGTCTAAGGTGATATAATTAAATAGCTGTAACCCGACAAAATGACGTACGATAACATGTCGGCTCCCAAAGGATAAGTATGCAAATTTTGGGTAGTTCTGTCAAACGATGAAGATTTTATTAGAAAATGTGTCGTGGAGAGAGGGTGGAATAAAAGGAAAGAGGGGAATTAAATTTTTATTACCCGCCGGGTCCTTAAGAATAACTATTTTTATTAAAAAAAAGGAAACCAGAGATAAAAGCGACAAATGCAGCGAAACAAGGCATTATATTCGACCAGCGATAAAGTACCTGCCGACGTGCGAGAAGTATTCGATAATGATTAGAGCGCTATAAATGACGTGAAACAGGTTTTCCAGAGATAAGCGCAAGATTCTCAAGTTACTGGTGCGATATTTAGAGCGAATTACAGAAAAGTGCTCCAGTTGAATTTCTGTAAAGAGTCATTATTTGTAAATTAAAATAATTTTGGTGTGACTTTATTACAAATTAAAATAATTTTGGTGTTTAATTTTACAATCCATTGACAACATTTTATGCTAATGAAGCAACATCTCAATTTAATATATTGAATATAAGAATAAAACTTTTCGTGTCAAATGTCTCGCATTTGACAGCTCTTTGTATTAACTCTTATTGACTTTGCGACTCGTTGAAGTCAAAGACAGTCGTCATTTAATACGTCAATCATGATCTGGCGTCATACTTTTTTCGGAGAATACACGAAAAACAAAATAACGCTAAATAAAAATGTTTACCGTTGCCCTATTTTCTCGCTTACGACATTAAGAATATTTATCCTTTCTTCCAGAAACTTTCATAAAAATACTCTACTCTGTAGACAAACCCTTAGTCACTATGGCAACAGGAGTCAAAGTGACAGTGTCAGTTAATGTGTTGTTCATGATGTGATATACAAAGCCTTGCCAAGGAGATAAGCGGACGTCACGTGTCAAGAGAAGAATGAGACCCGCTCCTTAACAAAAGAATCATATTCCAGATTCTTACTGTTTTCATTGTTTCAGTGCTATTGTTATATTTACCACAGTACCAAAAATGATTTTCTAACTTTTCGAGTCGAGAGATAATATGAAATAAATAAATGACGATTCCGTCATTATATTTAAAAAATAATCATTTATTAATTTTTTTTAATTATAAAAATGCTTTGCATAAAACAACCATTTATAGAATTATCAACATATTTCGGAGCCAGTAAATATATATTTGTATTTCATCAAATTTCAAATTGAATAATTGAAAATATTCTAAATTCTATATAACCAACTTTCTGTACTAATAATAAATTCAAGATAAGAATGATATTTAAAAAAAATCGGGGGTTAATTTGTAATGAATGCAATTATTTATTTTTAAAATTAGAATTAAGGAGCACCTAAGTGTTTAAATAGCAATAAATATTCAGAATTTTCTCATCAACTTTTGGAAATAAACCATTATTTTGATATTTACAAGGGTTTGGAAATTTTACATACAAATTAAAGGCTTGAGAAGGGGACTATTGAATGCACTAAAAGAATTGCACTGGGAATCATGTTTTAATTTTAGTCGGTGGAGAAGTGGTATAGTCGGTGGAGAAATGAGTGTTAGCTTGGTTTTTTAACCAGCTACCCAGGCAGCCATAATTAGTAAGGGAAGTCACCACGTCTTAAACAAATAAATAACACAGGATTTCAGTTAGATAAATTATGAATATAGCAATTAGAAAAAGTGTCAAAATAAAAATGAATATAATAAATAACAAAATCGTTTTTCAAGATTGTTATATTTTATATTTATTTTTAGCTTATTTATTGTCTATACTTCCAATTTAAATTTTATTAATGATGATGGGACCATTGGCCCCCAAAAATATAAATTATTAAAAAGTGGTTGTCGATCTTCGCTTTCAGGAACTCGTTTTTTTGGCCGATACGATCTCCATTGGTAGGCTGGTTGTGACGTATTCACAAAGCAGTGTGCCTATTTTTATTTGAAAATTTCATAACTCAACATTTCATAAAAATTACATCTTCCATAAAAAAATTATCCAGTTTCTATTTGAATAAAGGTTGACCTTTAAAAAAAACCTTCACATCAAATCCGTCATCATTTCCGCTGTCACGTATCAATTATTTTCGCCATTATCCGCACCCCGCGGAAGTATGATAAATGACACAAGACTGTATGTTCACTCCAACACACATTTGTTTCCTCTCGAGGCTCTGTTTAACATCGGGATTTTAGAAAATAACATTTTTATTTTACTTCCGAAGAGCTTTCGATATAGACGTGTGATGAACCTGATAGATATAGAGGGCATCCTAATCATATCGAGCAGACTGTATTTAATGTCGAAATGATGTTCAATTAATATTATAAAGCATTTTATTGTATTTCAATATAAATCGTTCTCCTGGTCACGGTAAGCACTGTGATGAGTCTGCGTGATAGTGGGTCCTAGTCAAATGACGGTATTTTCTAGAGATGTTTTCTGTTATATGAAAAATATTATACAGTCGTAAAATAGTTGACGCGAGTTGAATTTTATTATCATCAGGTATATTATTTCATTTCGATCTCCTGGTCGCGGCTACCAACTGTGATGACCCAAGTAGATAGTGGGGTCTTCCTAACGTACTAACGATGAATTTTGTATTAATAATTTATTTAAAAGGCCGTTGCTTAATCGCCGCGAGTTGATATTTAATTTTAGCTATTATGTTCCATTGATTTGCCAACTCCTGGCCTCGGCTAACATTGTGATGAATCCTATGGGGTGACCCGTCAAAAATACGTCGTGGAAAATAATATTAAATAATATAAATTTCATTGCAATGAATAAAGTCATTTGCCGTATGATGTTAGCGAAAATAGTTGTATGGCGCGGGTGGCAACGGCTGAGGTCGACAGATACGCTGTAACTATAAAAGGATCGCGGAATAAAATATTCTCTTCTATGAAATATAAAATAATGTATTCTATACAATATTAATACTCTGCCTGTGCTAACTATACATTTAACTAAAATATATATTATTAACTGAAAATAATTATTCTGTGAAAATTGCGCTTTTGAATGCAATATTAACTAAAAATACTAACCAACAAAATACCCATTGCCCTTTGCATTTACTAAATGTATAACCTAAATAACCACAGCTATACCATCCTGTCCGTCAGGGACGAAACATAAAACACAGTTATATTCCTAAAAGTGCTACCTCTTACGCGACAAAAATACCTATTGCAGTCGGGCTATGAATATGAACTATTTCCGCCTCATAATGGCGCCTGGAACCAATACTAAAAACCTCACTAGAAATAATAAATGCGACTAAATCTCGATAAATACAATATATACTATTCGTAATACGTCGTTGAATTGGCACATGATTCGTCTAATGGATGAAGGACCCCGTTGTGTATCGTAATAACTTCAAATTCTTTTATAGGAGCAGTGTGGAAACAATTGCATAATATTATGTAATAAAAACATCTAACGAACCTAATAATCTATACATTTATGTTACAATAAAATACGTTCGCCAGAAGGATTCGTGTATTAGAAATAAAACATTTCCGTTTGGGGACAAACCAGTAGAATTGTTCGAACGTTGCAAAGGGAAAAATTCACACATATTAAATAACACTGAAATTAATAATTATAAACACTTTGTATTAGCAAATTCTTACCTTGAATGGTTTCGTCCTAGACGTGCATGAACCTGTTCATATTAATTGCATGAGAAAATAATAAATATATTTGCTATTTACGAAATACGACATTTTTGAAGCGAAACTTCTTTATAAATAAGTAGATAAGGTCTCGGGGATGGTTTGTTCGAAAGGATTCTCCAACAGCCCGTGAGTTTATATGAAATAATAGTTTCTTTAAATGCTAAATTTTGGTTTTTTAAACCCTCAGCATCTCTGCTGAGAGGGGTTGAGGCTCCGCGCCCGCCTAAACCCGGTGACCAACTTCCTAAGTGACTAAATGGCCCCCCTTGTTCCTCCGGAACTTACTGCATCCCGATACTCTATCTCTTCTTTACGAGATGTGATCCCGTGACGCCTCTCTTTTAGGCTTATAATTGAGATGTACGTACTCTTTTGGTACGAGTTTCTGATGATGTGTGTTGTCTTGAGGCGCCTTTCTTTTAGGCCGGTGTTTGAAGAATCACGTACTCTTTTGGTACAAATTGATGACGACATTAGCCTCCTTTGCGGGCATAGTCAGCGATGTTACAAAATATTGTGCAATCTCATTATGCCTTTTCAGAGCGGCGTCCCACGATTCTGCATATTGCAACATTTACTTTGGACAAATGTTAGAGTGTTAGTAACATATTTATAATATCCTAGCTATTCCATATGAGTGAATGATTTTTATATTTATTCTGGCCCTGTCTTTCTTACAGAGGACGAAATAGAAGTTAACGTTTTCTATCAAGGTTTTACAGCATTCAAGCATGGAAATCCTTCCAAAGACAAAAGGAACCTTTTTGTTGGTTTAAGTAGTTTGCGCCAGATGAGGTTAGGTGGTCGGTTTATTGACGACCCCGAGCAACAAGGAGGACCCCGCCTTTAAGGGGCCCAGCAGGGGCTTGTGCGGGTTCCACGCCCAAGTGCCGGCAATCATCCACCCCTCAGCCAGCTAGGCTAACACAAACCAGATATCCCCAATCTTTAGTTAGATCTCCCAATTCTGTCCTTTACTCGTCATTCTGAAGCCACTTATTAAGCTGAATATACCGAGGTACTCGATTCATAAAGAGTTAGTTGTAGACCGAGTGTAATGATTGCGCAATACCTACGCAATACAGTAATTATTATAATGCTACTAAGTAATTCATATAGAACTCCGTGTATTCAATTTTCAGCATAAACGGTATGAAATTCGCTTTGCATAAAAATACATCCGTTTGGAAGGAATTCTCGTACGATTTGAACCAATATCACACAAGCAATCGTGATATTAATTATACATTATTGCTCCGATTTTAAATCTTCCCAAAATAAATACATTTCAATAGTGAAAATAATTAATCGATAGATAATATAAATGTGTTCCTTAGCTGTTACACAGTGGCGGTATCATCCTCTCTGGTACTGGCGAATGGTAGATTCCTCCATATGTCCGGGCAGCAACTCCGTCCGCAAATGATGTTCTGGAACTCAGGGCTCCGTCGGTAGTCTGTCGGGCAGCGCTCCCGCTCGCAAGTCTGGTCTCGAACTGAAGGGCTGAGTATATCGTGTTCGCTCCTTTTATAGTAACGATTTCACCATACCTCTGAAATCCACGCTAGTGCAGTGACTCATCCTATGCGCGATGACCTCACCGCCGGCGCTCGCCATTGGCCGGATTCAGTCATCGGGACGGTCGCCTCCGGCTCAACCCGTCGAAGGCAAAGCGCGCCTGTGATTGGTCCGTTT